>JAYRBW010021106.1:0-10638 GCA_036023295.1 Invenusta paracnida
AACTTTCCACTAATATAGTGATATTTTTCTTAAACAAATCCATTTTCATATGAGTCCAGAATTATGGCACACCCTGTATATTAATCAATATTGAACTAGTTAGGTATATATTTACAGACAAAATAAACACACTGAAAATGTGCACTGTAATCTATAATTATAGTGTTATTAAATGTGTTAAAAATTAAAGTTATTTTATCCTTATATTATAATATAAGGATAAAAATAACTTTATTATTAAAAAAATCTGAAATAAACCCCTGTAATAATTTATCCATATCTAATAGAGGAGATATAACATCAACTTATCTACTTTCATCGTATACACACAGGTACTTGGTAAGTTGCCTTTATAGGAACATGTGTTTATATTAAACATTTTATGACTTGCTGACCTTTCTGCGTTATGTAAGCTCATCAATCGAGAGTTACATGTCGAAGCTATACAGAAGGGACACATGCAGCCATTGCCTGAAAAGGTAGAGACAGACTAAAGTTGGAATCACAGTTCCAGCGGGGCCATTTCCTTGGAATCCCTCCCTTCCTCCCTCCCTTCCTTCCTTCCTATCCTCTCCTTTCACTTTATGATAACGCCTGTTGGCTCCAGATCTAGTTAGTTACCAGAACAGAAGTAGCTGTGGGGAGGGGGGGGGGTGGAGAGGGTAAAAACTGAGATCTAGGCAGACTGTCATTCCCTTGACTAAATTGGTAGAATGAGAGGCAAGGGAAGGAATAGAGCTCTCTCATTGGTTGGCATCTTCTCTTGATCTATACGACGCACATGCTATGATGAATCCTCTTCCGTTGCCTTGCCTGTCTATCCTAGCGTTGGGGATTCCCCCAAGGGATGCTAAACAACTAGTAAGCCCAAATACAGCCGCTGTATTGATCGTTGACTGAGTTTATTGATCGAGTGATTGGGCGAGTTTTTCGATGTGTATCCAGTTCCATACTTTTCATCTCTCTCTTCGCTTCATAGTCGAGGCAACCACCACTAACACTGCCATGCATCCCAGCAACAAGTTTTCAATCCTCAATAGTAGATCAACTTACTGCCCAAGCGAATGATATAGTGTTACTCTGTGAGATTTCCACCACCTCTATCTATAGTGCTAATCCACGAAAAACTCTATTTATCTCTTTTGATCGGATTTTAATTTTTGTGAACCCCAATAGAAGTAATACTGTGGGGCATTTATCGACAACTTTGAAGTTATATTCACACGTCTTTAAATGTTTACTTGAACTAATTTTTCAGAATTTTGTGACCTCCGTGATAATTGTTTCAGAACTTTAAAAGTGTATTATTATTCTCACAAATTTCCGGAATCTTTACGAAACTTTTAATGACTTCTCTGAATAGCCCCTGTGAGCATCTTATACATTCTTATTGGTAGACCAAATTCTTCGGTCGTAGCCTTTGGGGTAACCACCACAAATTTGTAAATAACATTTTGAACAGTTTTCAGCAAATTCAAGCTTCTACGAAAATATTGGAACCATTAAAAATCTCTCGAAGGGCTTTTCTATAAAAAAACTCAAAAACCTTCATGAATCCATTTGGAACCATCCTGAACGCCTAAATCATTTAGTGCAACTCTGTCTTGAACATATCTAATGGGTCAACGATGGTCTGCCACTACTCCAACATCCTCTGGTGGTGATATCGATTGGTTTTCGGCGAGCTATCGAAGGTCCGCCTCCACACAGTGCCTCCTTCGAAGACCAGCCCCTTCTGCCCATGATTACGAAGACTTAGAGGCGGGTGGCGACGGAGGAGCTCTCACTCCCGATCCCTATTTGCGGGAGGAGAGGAGACGAGGAGAGGATGCCAGAAGCGATATAACCCACCCCAACCATACTACTGCGGGTTCTGGGGGCTCAAGGCACTCCATGTTTGCGAGACTGCCTCGATCTTTGTCTCAGTGTTTGCAACCGGCGCATCGAGCTACTCATAATGAGCAGGCAAAGTGAGATTCGGGATTTCTTTAAGATGTAGACCATTGAAGCAAACGAAGGTTTAGCTGCGTATCAATTCAAATAATTGTTTTGTCTTTTAAGTATTATGTTTTGCTTTACTTGTAAGCGGAGTAAGAAAGTCTATACATTTTGATAAATAATATGATATTCTGTTTATAACAGAGAAATTTGTTTTTAATTTTAAAACTATATTAAATAATAAACTTTTAATTGAATAAATCGTTCTAGTTTAGCAGTGGAAAACCGCTTTTTAATCCCGTTTCCTTTTCAAACAAATCCAAAATGCAAGAGCTATCATGTTTTTTTAATTGTGATTCTACTCTTTTTAAATCATTTCATTGTATATATTGATTTATTATTAACAAAAATTACATGCAGTGTCGTTTGTTTACTGAATTGAATTTGAGTGTTAAACGTATTTTAGAAGTAGACATTTATCTGTAGTAAATCGGTTTTTATCACAATTGTTCAATATTTAAAAAAAAATTCTTCGTTCTTCCATCGATTTCTATTATCACAAAGAGCTGACTTAAATAAAAAATAACAACAAAGTTTCAGACTTATTCATTTATATTTTTAAGATGAAAACTTTCAACAATGAAATACACTTAACTGTGTTGAAATGTTCCCAGTAAGTTTTAACATATACAAATTAGAAAATCGTTATTATTGCGGTTGAAACGTTTTTCAAAAATATACTTGATCAATATGTCAACTGTAAAATCTGTGTTTTAGGATTCATTGCACCAATATAGCGTTTTAATAGAATAATTTGAAAAGTTATAACAATGCTACTTCTACTTATTATCATTGCGAGCATTTGGTTAAGACTGAAAAGGAATATAATTATTGTGTTTCATTTCTTAGTAATATGATGATATATGTATCGTTTTTAACAGACACTTCTTGCCAATACTTAAATAAAAATATCGTTATTAAAACTTTTACTTAAATAAAAATATCTCTGTCGTCTTTAAATCGTTTATAATAAAAATATATACTTTTACTTTTCTCTTATTATCTTTTAAAATTACTTGTCGTCTTACTCTGATAATTTTGAGATCAATTAATGTCGTCTGTCAATTTGAATGTTTGGTGGATCCAATTAAATGACATTTTGGTCCCGAGATTCTCGGAACACAGAAATAGTAAATTAAATTCCCCAATTTATTACAGTGCAACCAATGTTGTAATAACTTCTCACATCAATTTAAAATTGATGGTAAATCTCAACATGACTTAGAAAATAAAATTAGAGTTCAAATTAAGTTCATTGCATCATGGTGGCAGCTAATATATTTGGAATAATATGTTCTAATGTCTTTGTTCGTAATTCGTGTTTGCTGTTTATATATACTATTCTGTGTTTTATCTTTTGCGATATATGTTCGGGTTAATGAAATGCAATAATTATGGTTCTATCTAATTATGTTATGATTTCGGTTTATTATTTCTTATTATGTATAACAATATTTTATAATATTATGTTCTCTCTTAATTGCTATACTAACTGAGGAGGCAGATTGGATTTTGCATAGCATGTCTCATTGTTTAAAACACGTGAATATATATCGTTTTTATATATTTAGAGACATTTCTTGAAAATCTAATCAACTATCCGTTCAAAAATGAAATAATTTTTTGGAGGGATTTTAAACAATGTACTGTCCCAATTTTATTTAAAAAATATTTAAGCTTTATACGAATGTCTCATTTATAAATATGCTTGATTCGTGAAATATTCCTGAGTGTTTTTATCTATGAATTGTCTGTGCGCTTTCTCATTATTACTCCGAGCTATTAAGATGCGATTATTTATTTTGATAATAGACAGCTGAATATTTTCCGATATAGTTTTCTTAGCTTAGTTGCGGTTTGTAATTACTATCTACAGCTATACCACAAAACTAACCTCCAATTCGAGATGTGCTCGAGTTTTATTTTTACTCAAGAGAGTATTATATATCATTCCAACTATGTATTTACATTTATATAAGGAACGCAACGAACCGGCTAAATGATTTATCTCACTTTGCAAATCCTACTTCCATTCGAGTTGAGCCTCCTGCTAGCTGCTATGAAGCTTTGGTACAAAGAAATCGATTCCCTACAATCTCGAAATGAGTCAATATATAGGCACTCGAAATAAAAAATATACTTGCATGACGAGAAATGGAGTCGTAAGAGCTGGTCGGATGTACCGGGCATAAATTATAAATCCTCTCGAAGTTACACGTTCACCTTGGGGAGTGAAAACATATTGCAACCGAGAGATATTGAGAAAATGAATATGAAACTTTATTCACCAGTTTTGACAGTTAAAAAAACGTTAGTAGGACAATAAATATTATACGATAAATATTTGATCATTATTCGAATTTAATATATTATATAGATTACAACCCTTATAAAATAACTGAATTACCGAATGTATTTTGTTGTTGTCTATTTGCTTTAAGTATTCAGTTTAATTCAACTAGGCTGTTTTATGATAGTTGTCATTTTAAACTCCCGAAATAGTTAGTTTGTCACCCAATATTATAAGCTGTAAACATAATTATTTCAAGAAACTAAAGGATATTGACTAATTGTTCTTTGCCCAAATCTTGAATATATTCCTTTGCAAAAATCGTGGAATTGAATTATTCTACTAAGTTAATTTCCATTTCCCGTTTCCCATTTAACCAAATCATAAAGACAGAAAATAGGGCTGCAATGCTTTTAATGAACGTTTCTGGAAACACCAATATTTCAGTGTCATGCTTGGAAATAGAGAAATTGATTGATTGAAATTGTTTCTTTCATAGCACAATGAGAGATTGCGAGTATAAGTAAGAGTAAAGTTCGATGGATTAGTTTCGATATCTTTTAATCTCATTAGTTGTACCTTGTCGACACCAGTATTGCACCGAATAGCAGTGGAAGAATAATTTGGTAAAAAAAGAACTGTTCGAAAGTAAATTTTTCAGACAACAGTTTCTCGTATCCAAAAAAAGCGTTTTAATCAACTTTTCTCATGAAAAAACTTTAGTAGCCACATTTATATGTATATATACTGTACCTAAAATCATCCTTTTGGATATACATTTTCATAGACAATTTGGAAACTAGGTCGATTTAGACCCTCCTCACAAAATTCTGCTAAAAATAAGACATATGTCATCTAACCAATGATAACGGTTATGTCATCTAACTGATTTAATTTATACATTTTTATCAATATTGAACTCAATTTTTAATACAGAAGAGGGAGTTTTTTGTTCAAACAAACTGAGAAAATTACCAAACTGACTAGCCGATGTATGTCACATTGCATGATCTTATCATCTATGAGACTCCCCTCCTCTTCAGACCACGGGACGCTGCCCCGACACCGCCCTGCTCTCTTCTCCCAGGTGGTGGGTCCTATCGATCTCCTCCTCATCCCCAGAACGAGGAGGGCGGAGAGGGTTGGTTGGCACCTGGCTCCAGTCACCTCAGCTGTGATAGCGGTCGTACATCTGTGACGTCACCGGGGGGTCCGCTGGTGTCGGCCGTGTACGATGCCGCCATGATGGATGCCGCTCACTTAAAGACTATGCTTAGAGAGCTGGAGGGACTGGTGAGACTTTGTCTGACTTTCAATCTGTATAGTTTTTGTTTGTTTGTTTGTTTGTTTGTTTGTTTGTTTGTTTGTTTGTTTGTTTGTTTGTTTGTTTGTTTGTGTGTTTGTCTGTCTATCTATCTATCCTTCTTTCTGTCTTTATGTGTGTCTCTCTGTCTCTCTATCTGACTGTCTGTCTGTCTATCTATCTGACTGTCTGTCTGTCTGTCTATCTATCTATCCGTCTTTCTGTCTCTCTGTTTGTCTGTCTCTCTAACTATCTGACTGTCTCTATGTTTGTTTGTCTGTCTGTATATCTATCTGACTGTCTGTCTGTCTGTCTAACTATCTATCCGTCTTTCTGTCTCTCTATTTGACTGTCTGTCTGTTTGTATGTCTGTCTATCTATCTGACTGTCTGTCTGTTTGTCTGTCTGTCTGTCTGTCTGTCTATCTATGCTTCTTTCTGTCTTTCTGTCTCTCTATTTGACTGTCTGTCTATCTATCTGACTGTCTGTCTGTCTGTCTGTCTGTCTGTCTGTCTGTCTATATATCGATCTTTCTGTCTTTACGTGTCTCTCTGTCTCTCTGATATGTCTGTCTGTTTGTCTATTTTTCACTCTGTATCTCGTATCTTTCTTTTGACTGTCTATATTTCCGTGTTTGTATTTGCTGTCTGTCTGCGTTTCAATCCATCTGTCTATCTGTGTGTCTATCTATCAATCTTTCTGGCATTCACATATTTGTATTTTCCTTTTAATCTTTCGATTTTGATGTCATTCACCTGTTACAGTTTGCCTTTATATATATGTTATATTATTTGTCTTCAAATGTATCTGTAATTCTATCTGTAAATAGAAAAGCATATTTCTGTTTAATTTATTTGAACTAATTCATTTAAATTGCCTCTTATAGTTGTAGCACAACTTTTCCCACCTTTCCCACTGACGTCTTATGCGAAGTCTTATTCTGTCAGTGCATTAGCTTCCACCACTCTAACACACCTCTCCATTTAACCTCTTCAGCTGACAACCGACTGCCTCTCTGAATCCGCCCCTGATCGAGTAGACGAGGAAAGAAGCGATTGTGGTGATTCTAGTGGAGCATCTGTGAGTTGTTGTTTGTGGTATTTCTTTGTTACGAAGCTTTCTCTTGCATTAATATTACCAATAAAAGAGTAAATATATTACAATAATATTCCCCTTGCTATCTGTTGATCTATATATTGCTTAATATGTGTGTGTGTGTTTTTCATTTAAGATTACCAGTGTTTTAAGCCCTTTAGACTAATTATTTAAATTTTACACTAGCAAATTTAATACGGAACAATAATGTTAGAATAACATTCTTATAAGTAATCGAACCGTTTATTCGCTCGTGAGTTTTAGTTTCAAACAGAAGGCCGAAAAGAGTTCAAGTTTATCGTAACTGACGCAAATATAAAGTTCAAGTAGACATGCGCATTTTAGTTATATCTAAATTTAATTTGATGATAAATAAGAAAATCGTATGAATTAATGTATGTATAGACAATACACATAGCTCGTCGCTGATTGGTTGAAATGGTTGCCATTGGCTAAGTAGTAATCTTTCATAAACTTTTAAAATATATTTTTACTCAGAATGATGCCCCAACGTACTAATGTGTTAATTTGTAGACAAATTATTTATTAAATATCACAACTAACTATAAGATTTAGATTTATTTTATATATACATACATAATATGTGTAAAGAATTCGTGCTTGTTTCCGGATTTGCTTTGACTTGATGTGTATAAACAGAAGCTGTGTTATTTCCTCGGGGCTATTAGTAAGTAGGATATTTGAAGTGGCTTAGATTCATTGTGTCGCCCATTATAGTTCGAAAGTGTAATTATAATTGATCTCATGACGTGATACTTCAACAGTAAACAGTGTATCTACGACCTACTTGGGCATTGAAACACGTATAAGAGAGTCATCTGCGGATGCTTATTTTAGATGGCTAAATTGCATATTTTATTTTAAACTATATTAGCTGACTTAGAGTTTTCTTATAAAATTCTTCAACATAACTTATTGGAATTAAACTGATTATATTGAAATATTGGCAGCTATCAAAAAGTGACGTAGCGTTAGATTATAACTATTTGTATGCAAAGCAACTATTTATAGCCATTGGATACGCTTTCAGCCAATCAGAGGAGTCGATCCTTTACTGTTTCTAGATAATCTACTTTTGTACAGTATATACATCTCAGGGTATAACAGACCTAATTATGATTTAGTGGTGGCAATATTTGTTTGATGAGACAAGTGACACGTTTTAACCATTTACAACACTGTTATGTTTGAGTCTACTCTAGCTTTATACCTACTCCAATATCTATTCATGTCACTCACCTACAGCCGAGACCGCGACCAGATGGCGCCAGAACCGAATCCGAATCGCTGGAATTATCCCGTCTACAGAGCTGTCTTCAAGAGCAACGAGAAGAAGCTGTGAATTGGCGCCGTTCTGCCGAATACTGGCGCGGATGTGTCGATCAGATGACCCGCAAGATGGTGGCTGATGAGACCCAATCCGCTGCCTCCGGGGCAGTTGTGATGCGGAGAGGGGAGCAGCAGCAGATCAATAGGTGCGCTTAACTGAAGTTGTTACAGACATCGAACATATACGTATTATATGTATTAGGTATGCTTTCAAGCCAGGATTTCATGGTGCAATTTATTAGCTTGCCGAGTAGCTTCCAAAATTGAGCTCTCACTATTTCAATTGATATCAATATTATAACTAAGCCTTTATACAAGAAGGGATGTGTGATAGTTAAGTAAAGTTTCACGTCAAAGTTGAGCCATTATCGAGATTATTATAGTACCAATTTTTGCTGATTTTTTAAGAACTTTCGTTTTGCTATTACTGATTTGATAACCGAGATCCGACGAGTTGTGTAGGCTACCCGGTATGATTTTTTTTATCTGCATTATGATTAGAAAACATCAGTTTGCCTTGTGTTATCGAGACTGACACTTGGTAGGGGTTTTTCAGTATAAAATTAGTCTAAATATTGAATATAGCACCAACTTTAGGCCTGTATTTAGCAACCATTACTAATAACATTAAAGTTGAGATATTTGTTGTAATCCCGATATACTACGGTGCAATAATATAAAATACTTGGTGTTAATATTTATATTAGTTGGTAGCTACTTGTTGAACTTATTTTTCATTAACCTACTAAATGACCTACAATATTGCCCTACTTCGTTACTCATATAATAATGGCCTACTCATGACCTACATAATATTTCTCTACTTCATAAGTATCGCTAATTAAAAAGTCGATCCATTCCAGTTTGGTCCAAAAGTGCGAGAAACAGACCACTGAGAAACTTCAATTGGAGAACCAATTGACGGAACATCGAAAAACAATTACTGAACAAGCGGTGAGTATTTTATTACGTTGTATATCGATTTTGTGTATTGATTTTATATTTTCATATTAACTTTACACAAAACTCTTATTCACTTTGATTCATTTTCTTGTAAATTTTCGTTAACAGGTAAAGTAATATTTTGTTCAATTAATATAATAAATAGCGTACGCAATATATTCAAAAATATTTCTGTATTTGTTCTAAAATTGTTTGAATATATTATTACCTGTTTTGCCAATATAGATCTTTAAAACATTATTGAAATAAACGCCAAAAGCAAGCAGAAGGCCATTTTCCACACGTTAAGTTACAGTTAAGAAAATTCACTCCTAATCGTTTGAAATCACCAGATCTCGATCAAATGTATTTTTTGCCATCATTTCCTTGGATTTTCCTGTGTTTTTTTAATCGAATGCCAGTTTGAATGACGTAAATTAGGATAATTTAACTAATCTACCTAATTTTAATACTGACGGATTTTACGTGCAGGAACGCATCGAGCGTCTCACGGAAGAGGTAACTAAGGCAACAGCAGCGGTGAAGCAGAGCGAGGAGACGCGCTGCCAATTACAAGAAAGCCTGCAACAAGCCAATCAGGAGCGGAAGCGGTTGGCTATCGATCTGACCACGCGGATCGATGAACTCGAGGCGGAGATGACGCGTGGTAATGTCGGAGGGGGTGCAGGTGGTATTGGAGGTGGTGATACGGCCAATTGGAAAGGAGGAGGTGGTGGGCCCAACCGTCCAATTGTTGTCACAGGGGCGTCTCCACCGAGAAGGGCGCGAAGTGGAGTGCATCCGGGTAAAGGACAGGTGAGTGTCGCTGCCTAATTCTTAGTCATTGATGAAATATAG
Organism: Invenusta paracnida; assembly: GCA_036023295.1. Taxonomy (NCBI): domain Eukaryota; kingdom Metazoa; phylum Platyhelminthes; order Proseriata; family Coelogynoporidae; genus Invenusta; species Invenusta paracnida. The sequence continues at coordinate 9,837 of JAYRBW010021106.1, forward strand.
GCTGACAAATATTTTCTTTACGTCTCTTAAATCTTAACCAATCAAAATTCATCGATGATATCAATTTCCACAACATATTATTTAGATATCTCAATCTGCAAAGATTTTAAATATTTGCTGGTCTGTATTCTTTAAATGACATCATGAATGCTTTAATTCGATGGAATAGTTTTCTTCAGATTTGGAAATTTTGTTTATAATTAAAAGATGTCTAGAAGTAAGTTAAGAAACGTTATCTATGCTTAAAATCTATTTTTTGGAATATATGAAATACTTTTAGTTAACAGAAACTTTTAGTTTAGAAAAATCGTTTTTGTGCTTAAATAGCTTCATAAGTATAGATTAACAATACAATAATTGATAATTTATCAGACGTCTGTTCTATTCTATTTTGAAGAATAGTATTCTGTTATAAATATGAGATAATCGATATTCGAACCGGAATGAAGTATAGAACTACCAGGATTGTTTTTCTACACAGTTTACTTTAGATCTGTAATATTTATTCTTTGAGGATTTAGTCTGTCCTAGCAAATGAAGCGCTTAATTAGGTTCCTTATTGCCCGCCACCGTATACTAACAAGCAATAGTGAACTATATATTGGCTTATTCTTAAGGTGGATATTACAGAACAAACATTCTGCGTTTGTTTTTTATTACAAAACTTGTCACTTCTACATCAGTTATATTTATGGATTTTCTGCAGCTAAACGTTTTCTAGTTTTCCTTCCTAACCTTATATCCACCAATCAAAACCACTCTGCCTCCTTTGTCAACCAATTGAAACCTCTGTACCCCCCCC
>JAYRBW010021117.1:0-60237 GCA_036023295.1 Invenusta paracnida
CCCATATATCATAAATCAACAACAACAAAAAACTATATACTCCAAAACAAGGTCAACCCTGCTCACTGCCCGACTATACTGTTTATTTGATGAAATGAAAACCCAAAGTGATTTAAGTTCAGTTAGCTGTTAAAGAAAAAAAATTTAAATAAGTTAAAGATAATACCATTCATGGTTTATTTGTGTAAATAATGCCCATGAAATTACTAACAATTGTATAACAACATAAGGTATATAAGAATACCACAAGAACGGCCATTCTTTAAACAGCTACCATTTAAAAACTAATTTATATTTTGAAATTATTTAATATCTTGTAACGCGCCGAAAATTAATCAGCTTGCCAAATTTTATCTTCATAACTATTACAGAACTATTAACAGTACAAATCAAGTATCTAAATGTTTAAATCATATACATGCATATATGCATGTACGGAATATATATATTCTGTTATTTGAAATTATTAAACTGTCGATCATAGTAATGGAAATGTAATTTAGCATAAGATAAGTATATAAATATAAATATCTGACTAAATTTAAACGATTATTCATACATTTATGTATATATATAATACATAAATACGTGTATATAGATAATACATACACATTATACTATACTATATTATTTTATAAGTGTATTTATTATTATACATTATATGGACAAATTCATTCAAAATAATTAGTTAATGAAAAAGTATTATCGTAATGATTACTATAATTTATTATATTTAAATTATATTATGTTTTTATTAAAGAATAATTAACTATTATATTCATGAAAAAAAGAAAAGAAATAAAACTAATATTTTAAACTTTCGTAAATTATAATTATTAAGGTTTATCCACATCAACCGTGATCGACGTGACAATAAAGTTGAATAATATTGAACCTTGGAGGGACTTTGATTCGTGGCACTGGTGTAGCTAGGCCTTTACCGTATGTAAGCTTATCTCTAGTCACAAATGTGTTCAGAATGGCAGTGAATAATGTTTAAGAACTTTTAAATTAAAATGCAAAACAATCATTTAATAGATTTGTAGACCTATGCACAATTTTTATTATAACATGAATACTAGGCTAATAGTACTAATAATAATAGTTCATTCATTACACAATGAACAATACTGATTATATGATTTTTTCAGGAATTTGACATTGTTAATACCAACTATATTTAAGAAACTTCCAGTTACAATAACAATAACAATTAGAAAAAACACCGTGATTGTACGTTGGAAGCATGTTAAAATAAAAGAACAAACTTTCGATTAATCGTTATTACTCATTTATCGTTGCGATTAATCGAAAGTTTGTTCTTTTATTTTAACAATAACAATTATTGTTATTATGTACAAAATTCTGAATAAATTTCTTACCTGAAATCCTTTTGAAGAGCCGAAAATTACTCTTTTTGTCAACAATATGTTTGGGTTTAGAGTACATTATATACATTACAGCCAATGAGTGGAATGCAAAAACTGTCTACTTAAGAAGCTCCTCTAAACAATTTTAAATTAATTGACATCGAGGGAATCTTCTAGAAGCAACAAAAAATCCTGTTTTAAACCTTATTTTGTTCAGTTATTTCATTTACAATTATTTATTATTCATATTGTTTTATTTTTTTGTATTATTATTTTCAAGTTGGAGGATCGAGCTCCTCGGTTAGGATGGTTTTTGCATTCCCCCTTTCTTTTCAATATTATTTTTATTACATACTTATAATCTTAATTAGTTATATTTTACAGTGATATTTATTATTCTTTTCTCTGTAATTACATTGAAGGAAAGCTTATATCATATTATTAAAAAATAATAATAAAATAATCTTCTCTTGAAACATACCGCTTATTATTAAAATTCCATGCCCCTTTTTGATTGGTCCTGAAGCGACGACAGCATTACATTAGAAAATCATCAGCTAATCATACTGCAACAACTTTTCTCACAATTATCTTCTCCAGAAAAAAACACATTTAGATCTTCATTATTTTTTAAACATGTTCCGTGCAACATACGTACATAATATACATATTTAAATGTCAATGAGTTATTCTCTGATTGTGTATAATTAGTACCTCACTTATTAAAAGGCGATTAACGTCAACGGAGGCTTTCCATGAACCAATTTTACTTTCCTTCATTCTAAAATAAAAGGCATTATTTTGGATTGTATAAAGGAAGAGATTTTAAAACTAACTGAAAATTAGAAAATAATTTCGTTTTTGTGAGGAATATTAAAACATATTAAAAAAGCGCTTCGCTTGTTTCTTCTTCAGTGTTTGGAAAAGGGAAATGGAATTGACTAGAAGGTAACTTCCGGTTTACAACCATCAAACAAGGATGCCGCCCATAGAAATTCCCCCGCTGATCAACGCAACCGGTAGGGGATCCAGTCTATTCAACGACACTCTGTGCACGGATAGGAATGGAAACCACTCCCTGGACATCTTTTGCATTGTTGACAACTCATCTCTCCTCTCTCAGAGTGGGGGACAGGGTGATCCAAACTTCTGGTACCTCCTTCTGCTCATCTTTCCCGTCTTCACTCTATTTGGAAACCTTCTTGTGGTGCTGAGTGTCGTGAGGGAGAAGTCTCTGCAGAACGCCACCAACTACTTCATTGTCAGTTTGGCAGTCGCGGATATCAGTCTTGCAGTGCTCATCATGCCGTTGTCCATTTGGGTTATTGTGAGTTCCAATTCTGCTCCCTTTTAATGTGATAATTATAATACAATTAATTAAACAAATTATCATGCAATTTTTTACACTGGGAAAGATTGCACAAGGTGTTTTTAGGTCTCGTTAATTCATATTTAGCCTTATGCTACAAACTTACTTCTTAATTAGTATGTAAGTGCGCTAAGTATTTGATTATGGGTATTATAGTATTTAAGTGAAATCTTTTAACTGCTTTAAAGCTCGATATTACTATTACTTGCTTTTCGAGTTTTTCCCTCACATTTTTAAAAGAAATATACAGTAATATGTATATCTTGGCCTATAAGTAATACTTAACTACCTACATCTGATTTTATATTCAAATTCCAGATTTATGAATTACATAATATGTATTTTTAATAAGGCTACAATTCTATAGAAAACACTGAAATACAATAAGGTTTCATTTAGTTTATTTGATTTGAAATTGGATTTTTGATTAAACGAAATCTACATATTTATCATAAATAAAAGTAATTTATGTAAAAAATAAGACAACTCATTGTATGATGTAGTACACATTCCAGATTATAAAACCTTAAAAAAATTTCTCTGTGTGTCCATGAAAAGTCATTACTTGTTTCCAAAATCCATATATTATCAATTTTAGAAGTTTTCCGAGTTTTATGAAAATCTTTTAAAACCACTTGAGAATATAAAGAGTAAATATTACAAAAAGAATGCTTCGTATTCGCTTTAACTAAATCGTTGATACGTATAAAAATCTATAAGAAATAATAAATTATTTTCTTCATAAATTCATACAAGCATTACTAGAATTTTGATTTATATCGAATGTATGTATGTAGATGACCTTGTTTAAATATTAGACCTAAAATGTACAAAGCTTTTTACACAACTTAATAAACAGATTCTATTAATTAATAAACGTTTAGGAATGCATCGTTAAAGGCAAATATAAAAAAGTAAACAAATTGGTGGATAGTACCTACATACATATATTGGTAAAAGCTATCATAATTAGATATATAATTATGAATGGCGAAATATTACATAGTACATATCATTAAATAATTACAGGTGAGAAGGATCGTAGAAATCTACAAACGTTATAATAAAACGTAAGTCGTAGTAATTTAAACCATATTTAGCAAAATGAAAATACACTACAATACAACGCAAAACAAAAATATATAAGAATATTCTAATTGAAAATACAGCTCGTGAACTAATTATGAAAAATTAACTACTGAATAACTAATTAACTTAGTTCAGTGCTATTCGTCTATACCAAATACGATATTAATTTATACAAATTTTTTATTTTAAAATACTAAAATTTATAGAATTTAAGTCTATTTAATAATATTCTAGAAAAATATAACTTATTAAAACAAGGAAGCCAGTTTAAAACCAAATAGCGAGATTGTAATTAAAATTGTTTGAAACATAACCTTATTAAATTAAATAAACAATAATTAAAGTATAATGTTTTATTCATTTGTAATGCGACCATAAGCTTATTTTAAATAAATTTGCAGCTATACAAATAAATAAGTTTGAGCTATAATGTCAAAATGTAATTTAATGTAATAAGTTATAGACTTACTTTTTAATTGTAGTATAATATTGTTTACCATTAAAAATAATATTGTTTTAATGAATATATATGTATATATACTCCTATTTATTAATTTGTAACATTAATTTAATAATTATAATTTAATTTATAGATATAATAAAATATACGATATAAAATAAATGTAATTTACAATTATTAAGTGTAGTATAAATATAGTATATATAAATTTTAATTATTTAACTTAAATAATTAAATTCATTCTTATTTTGTTATAGTTTTGCTTTACGTATTATTTTGTTTACCTATATGGTTGTTATTTTGGTTGATTTATTTAGTACGAATAATGAACTGGAAATTTGTAGTGTCAAAATATTGACATGAATATTAGTAAAAGTAAATTTAAGCATACCTTTTAGGAAGTAATAAGTAGAAAAACTATAGAACAATTTAGGCATTTTACCAAAGATTTTTTATCCTTTGTTCTTGTCGGGAAACATTATTTAATCGTCTTACAATTTAGTTCGAAATTTAAAAAGTTATTTTGATATCTCAAACTAGTGATTCATATAGATTTGAAGAAATAAATGACTCGTATTTTTCAAATTAGTTTCCAACTATGTCAATTCTATCCCCTTTTTGGTTTGCAATCTGCGGGCTACATGTGACAGGTTAACAGGGCACAGACGTCGACTAATTATATTTAAGCGCAGATTAAATAAACAAACAAAGTAACTTTGGGACTTGTGTTGCTGGTGTTTCAGCTTTAAGTGGCCGGGATCTCAAATATTCAAGAGCAAAGGTAGACGAGAGAGGAAAAAACGAAATAGTTTTTAGAAGATCTGGGTGATGAGTTCTCAATTTTAATCGATCTAAAACAATAGTAAACATTTATATAGGAACATTATTGTACACTGGATATTTAAACTATGTTTCTACGAGCCGAAAATGTGGGCTATCATTGGCTAACAATCAAACTACCAAAGACGACTTGGGTCTTTGTGAGAAATCCGAAACATTATATTCAGCAATGAATATTTGAAAATGTACGTTACAAAGTAATAATAATTTGATAAATTGAATTAAAGACCTTTGAGTATTGACGTTAAAACAAATCAATAAGTAGCTAATACTTTTACTTACTTTAAAGTTTTCTTAGTAAATCTTACATGTTACTTGAACGTAAATTGTAATTTATTTGAAAGTTACGCTAATATATGAACTCTTATATTTTCTTGTAAATAAACCGAAAAAATTATCATCAAAATCTAGTGTACATTCATTACAAAAATAAAATATAAGTATTTTTCGTTTAACTCATAAATAGTTTAATTTGAATTTTTACATAATACGTGATACGTTTTCATCAAAGAAAAATAATGCACTTTAAGGAATATCATTATTACTTTTGTAATTAATATAGGTGAAATATAGAAATAAGGCAGTAATATATTCACACCTTGAAACAAATATACAAACTAGTATTTCCTCTGTAAATATAAAATGAAAAACAATATTGCACAGATTAAAAAATACTGGAACTCAATTGAATGCTATATATATAATCAAGCAAACAAATAAATCTATATAATATATGTATATAAACAGTTCTATAAAGCTAAACTTAGAAATATTGTTTTTTAGTAAATATAAAATAACTATGATATACTTATATGATATTTTATACGAGTATAATTAATATATTATATTACATTTTACTCTAAATTTTAGATTAAAATAAATAATACTACATATATAATTTTCCTAAATTGAATTAATTAAAAGTTATTAATAGTTTATAAGTTTAAAAAATAGTATTAATTTGATTGACTTTTTCGTTGTTTTTATTATCTATATTTATATGAATAATTCATTTTTATATCTGTACTTTTCAGATTTGATTATTTTAGAATAAAACTGCATAGCTTAAATTAAGTGAAATATCTATCGAAATAAAATCATCAATACAGAATAAAGATAGTCTATATTTATAGAAGTGGATCTTTGAAATAAATAAACATATATAATAGTATTTATATATATATATATATTAATAAAGTATAAAACATTTCATACTTCAACACATTTATACATTAAACACACCTTGAACTCTCGAACAAAATGTGTTCTCTTCTAATGCCTTTTGAGATGAGTTATTATAAAAGCACTTCGACTATATATATTTACTTTGATAAATTAATACATTTTATTATGTACGAGAGTGTGATATATATGTCTATTAATAGTAATATTATACCAATAGGAAAACATTTTCATCAAAGTGTCAAAACATTTAATTTAGAGTATTTTGTTTCTCTTACATTGTGAAGCGTCCTATTTTTAATAGATATTTGATTAATCTTATAAAGGAATTAATAATTTATTACCTAATGAGTATACTGATACTTTGCGAAACAATTAATCGTAATGTTTAAATTGAAGCAAATACATAAAATCTGGCATATATACATATTACATTACTTATTAAATGAATTTTAACTCTTTTGCTTCGGCAGTAAAAAAATCAATACTATCAAGAATTTAAAAAATATCATGACCATACTTTACTTTTTCTTGAACGTTTACTATCGATATTAACAAAACAGTCACTATGTTAATGTCTAAATTATCCTAAAACCATGATTTGGAAAAATGAAAAATATAAATTAATAACGACGGCTTTTGAAGTCCATTTTTTAGAAATTCGATTTTGGGTTTTTGTTAAATGCATTTATTTGACAAAACATCATGACACACATTAAAGTTGATAAGCGATTTATACTTCAGCTTTACCATCATGAAGATAAGTTGCAGAATACAGAATACATATTATTTAACGATATATCTCAAACAAATGAATTCAAATATATGGGTTGCACTTTATTAATTACGAAATATATGCATATCTATAAACTTAAAATTCTATCCCATGTCAATAACGTTAAAAATATAATCTTGCTGAAAATTTGAAATAAAGGCTTCTGATTAAGTTAGAATTTAACTTTCAATGTGTCAGGTGAGATTTTCGAAAGCAATGTACTAATATTCAGAGAACACTTGTAATTATTCCATTTTAGGGTTTCACAGATAATTATTTTAATTAACTCGAAAATACCTTTGTAGTAATACTTAATCTCTGAAAGATTTTCGGATTTGTAGATTGTATATAAACTGCAATGTTTGTATGTAATAATGTTTCAATAATAAAAATCTTGTCCCCAAATTGCCAATAGTTATTTTGTAGGAGGGGGGGGGTTAACTACGCAACATTTTAAGCTTGCACTAACCTACTTTATCGACATTTAAGTGAGTAAATAATTTGATGCGCGTGCTAGATGCATGTCTGAACTTTAGTTTTGGAAAAACTTGACTTAACCATCTTCCCATCCCCGGATGTTACTAAACAAAGAACTTCTCCAGTGTTGGGGGAACACTTTCGTTCGTTCAACAGGCGGGCAGGCCTTATATCTAACTACAAGCAAGTTAAGCTGCTGCCGTCAAAATATGAAAAATAATTAGATTATTATTTAAAGTGGAAATTATTTTGGAAAACAGCTGGATGTTGTAGTTCACTCTGTGAAACCGCGAAAATATTTCTATATAGATGAGCGATGAGTGATGAGAAGATTGTAAGTGGGGAAATAGATTGTTTATGTTACATTTAAATAAACTATCTATCTTTATAATACGTTTATTCCATATCTGTCTAAAATACCTACTTTTCTGTTATAACATAATCAATTGGTCAGCTTGAAATGATAAAATGTTTATTAGAACTGTTACAAATAGTTCATATATTAGTTCAAATTCACAAAAATCGATTTAATTAAGAATATTAAATAAAGAATATAATAACAATTCTTAATAGATGATAATGTACAATATACATATATATTTCTGACATCAAAGACTATGCACCTATCCTAATAAGTATGCCAACAATGTCAAATTAAAACAAAAGTAAAACTTTTTTTGCTACAATCTTAATAATTATGCAGCATGCATTGATACAGGACAATGAATTACGTACAACATTTATAATATATTTTAACTTCCTCATGAACTACAATACAAATTTGAAATATATATAGATCCCAATATTTATATATCATGGATATTCTCGTGTGCATATTTTTATTTATAACTGCCATATATAACTACTATAACTATCATAACTATCTTAACTTATCATTTTGAATTCAGCATTCCACTAATCCTCGTGTATCAGTTTCTACTTCTTCCCCCTCAAAACCTCAAAAATACCCTTTAAAATAATAATTATTATACATAACTGAATCAATAAGCAGCATAATCTCATGAGCACCAGTTATAAAGAGCAAAAGTGCTTCTTTTTAAAAGCACAATTATAGCTATGCGTCTCGCAATAGAAGCGCTATTTTTGAAGATATACTTGTATATATATAAAGATGTATTCATGTATATTTCCGACATTAATATGTATATTTAGTTGCAACCTATTACACAATATATAAAACAACATTACATATAATAAATTACTTAATATATATATAATATCAAACAACATTGTTACTATTTGTAAGAATTTATTATAATAAGTGTCTATATCTAAAAATGGGGTTAATAAATGTGATAGTATATAGATATATATAACTATCTAGACCTATGGTAATAGGTCGTTAGCTACTTACCTAAGCGAACAATGCAGTAGTTATTACAGGATAGTTGAAAAGGGAGTGTTTTCAAACAGCTGCAGAGAAAAAAATCGATTTAAACATTGAGATGTCATAGTTAACAATTCCCCTTATATATCTATCTGGTGTGAAAATTTCATGCAAATCGGTTCGGTAGTTTAGAAGATATAGCACTTCAAAATATAGCATTTTGGAACAATTCTATCTATCTTTCTTTCTTTCTTTCTTTTTCAGAAATTCATGTAATAATAAACTTTGTATCTTTTATCAAAGTTATTTGTAACTTCGTATGCTAATACTGTGAAACGAGAGGATTACAAATATATGTATTAAAACTGTTCCGATCTGATGTCATGGAGCTTAGATAATTCGTTTTTTAAGTTCATAAATTGAAAATTATTAAATATTCTTAAAAATTACACGTTCAGCGGTTCAGCGCAGTTAGTTAGTAAATCTGTCAGATCTCTTATTGGCTAATCAAATTGCTCTTGATTTTATTGTTCTCAATGCAAGTTGACCGTTGATAACCTATTACAGTCTCCTTATTGATTTAGAAGAAACTTTTACACACTATAAAACCACTTTTAATCACAACAGTTATAAACAAATTTCTCAATACATGTCTAAAGTCAGCTCATTTGACTTTTAACTTCAGCGAACAAGATAATTTCAATATCTAAGCGCGCTGCGCTGAACGTTGAACATTCTCGCTGAACATGTTTAATTATGTGTATATAATAATATTACCCTTATTGTACATATTATGCGTCATTGTGAATTATTTTTTTAAACATAATTTATGTATAATTTCTGAATGACATGTTTGATAAAAATATTGGTAAATATAAACCCAAAACTAAATTTTGTTTAAAAATATTCTTAATTTGTTTTTCAAACCAAAAATAAATGAAATATTTTTATCGCCACAAAATAGCAAAAAGTTGGTTAGCTAATAAAAGAAAAATTCACAATATATACATAACACATTATAACAATGATTAACACAAATTGAATATAAACAAATCTTCACTATATGTTCACATTGTGTTATGTACATATTGTGAATTTATTTATTTGTGATTAGCTAACCACCTTTTTGCCATTTATGGTGATAAAAATATATATTAAATGCAGAAAAGTTTATCTCGTGTGTTTAGTAATTACAAATTATGTATATCATCGAATATCTACGTATGCTACTTGTTGAGTTGAATCATAATTATGATAACTGTTGGATTATTACGACAGAACGATTGAATATTTTAAAAATAGATATCTATTATTGATACAATTTCAATATTCAAAGCTAACAATTTTATTATTATAGATATATGTTACGTATAATTATTATTTAACAACTTGAATTGGATTAGTCTATTAGATATTATAGTAAAGTTATTAATTTATTATACGTGCAAGTTATATTGTCAAATGAGTAGAAATTATGTTTCGGTAAAAGATAAAATTAAACAATTTCGACAATTGTAATAAGTAAATCATCATTAAAATGTTTTTGTTTAAATTCACTACATAGACAAGATATAACAAAAGCAGGAAAACATTATAACTATTTCTTTTAGATTATTTATAGCTTGTAAAATAACAACGAGGTAGTCGTATATTTATTTAAAGAGTTTAAATATGAAAATGTTTGGTTTACCCTCGTCTACATTATATGATATAAACAGGGGCAGCTTCTGTACACACAGGTTTTGTTTACAATTCATTTATTTACATATTTATATATAATGTACATATATCTAGTTAAGAGCAATTGTTTAATATTAATCAGAAGTGCCAGAAATTAGATATACAAGTGATTACAAATTGTATAATAAATGTAGACATATCTCTAAACGTGTAAGGAATTAAATTCATTGCTTTAATGTTATTGTCTAACGAGTTACTTTTTTGGTACACATATTTTGATAAAATATCAATTGACTCAATAAATGTAATTAAGTAAATAGGTATATCTAGATATCAAGATAAATATAGAATGTTTATCTTTAAACTAATATAATGTAAAATAATATTATTTTCAAATTTAAATAGACATAAACCAAATAAATATAGACTTTAATTAAGAATGATTGTTTAAAGTGTTTAAAGAAATTTAAATTTAAATAGGATGGAAATAAGTTTATATTTCAAGAAATAAATAGAATAGAATCAAAACAGAGTGAATCACAGAAAAAATCACAGAGTGAAACATACTTAATTTAAAACTAATTTTGTATTCATTTATTTTAATTTAAAAATTATACATTATCATCCATTTTCAAGTTGATTTAAAAAATATTCTGACTAAAGTAATCAAATTATCAAAATGTTAATATAACAAATATCAGAATAATTATTGCTAGAGAGAAACAAAGTTATCTAAAGATGTTATATTAACTATGTAAAAAAGTCTTATAATACAAGACTATAATATTGGATTTTAAATCAGCTTACAGTTTATTTTTATAAATACTAAAATATATTTTTCAAGACTATCTCTGTATTAATGAAGCATTGTAAATGATATTCTAATTCCATGATACGAATTATAGAAAAATAAGTATAAAAAGCAACGTACAATAAACTAAGTGAGTTAATTTTGTTTAGTAGATTTACAGTGTACAGTTTAAAATTTTTGAGATATTAAATTCTGGAATGTATGGACAAAATGAAATATAATATATAATTAAAAAATCGAAATGAAGTTGTAATACTTCGTTGGAAAGTTATAAAATATTCATAAATCAAATTGTCAGAACCATAAGTAGAATGGTGGTGTGTTTCTGGACCATCACTTTATTCTCTTCACCTACTTGTGCTAAATTTAGCTTGACGTAAAAAGGTAAATATTTTTGCTTAAATAAAGCAAGTGTGAATTCGTGTAAATTCAAACTTCAAATTAGGCGGAATTTTTAAAGTTTGCATGCGTACAATATAACAAATATAATTAATACATATTAAAATTACGTAACTATGGTTTACCTTTGATTGATTAAATGTTTTGAATTATAATATAAAATTCTGGTGTAATTTTAAAGTTTAATTTTTTGAGCAACTCTTTTTGATTTTGGTAAAGATATTTTCATAAAATCTATGAAATTCTTTCGTATTTTACTATTTAAATTTCGTGTTATATGTGTTTGATACAGCCGCTTTGACTTTGAAATTCAAGCATAATTTTATATTTGAATTGTGTTCACACGTCATTTGTTTACGTGCGAAAATTTTACCTTCCTAGAAAGCTGGTTGACCATAACTATACACACGTGTCACGTATTTTTACGCTATGTACTAAATTTTGTACCGTTAGGAGATGTGAGTCGGACAATTATAAGTCGGTGATTAGGATAATAATAATAGACTATTGATATAAATATAAAATAAAGTGATAACTAGATTAATATTCCAAAATTATTTACATATTCCTTTTATAGATATAAAAGGCAACATAGCCTGCATACATAAAAAATGAAACGCTTTAACCTGAACTGCACTTTTTGAAAAGTTATATGTTCATAAATATTATTTAACCATCAAACGTTTATCTCTCTTCTCCACGCTTACCATAATAGAAGAGTTAAACTTACATATAAATACACACGTATATATTAAATGTTGTCGAGTTATTAAAAGTTTACTAGATATGAAGGCTGACGGCAGTATAGGATGTGAGGGGAGAGGGAGAGGGGGGAGGAGAGATGGGGTTGGTCGCGGTAGAAATCAATTTACAGCCAATATTGGCTTAACTTGGATTTATTTAAAGTGAGTCAACATGTTCGGGTGCATATTCCCTGGGCATTAGCTTACACCTTCTCTTTTTCTAACCCCTCCTCCTTCTTCTCGCTGTTCGATATTTAAAACATCACCAGTTTTAATATATGTAGGTATATTGTTCTGAAATACCATTTTTTCTAACAAAATACGAGGATATCGACCGACTATCTTCTTTTATACCACTCATTTCACCCTTCCATGCTCAATATCACCGCTAATAAAAATACCGAGAAGGTAATATTATGATTTTTCTAGTACGAATAACTTTCCTTTCTGCACATAATTTTATAATAGTAAATTCTATGTGATTTAAAATTTATAACTGTGTTATTGTTTGAATTTCTTTTGAGTACATTTTGGCGCCTTCGTATAATATGTTTGCTGCTGTCAAATATAAGTGTGCAACTATTGTTGCTGGTTTGTGCGCATGTGTGCAGGTGTATTTCTTATCAGTTAAGGCATTTTCTGGAATTTATTAAAGGCAATTTATGTTTGACTGAATTAATATTTTAATGTAATTAAATGAATTTGTTAACTAGTGACTCAATGGGATCTTGAAAAACTCACTCATTGAGTATTATATGACGGTGCATTTATTTAGGATTTTAGTGATTTGAAAATAAAAAGAAAGTTTGTCTGCAAAGCATTTAAAAGGGAACTTTTCATGTTATTTATTTTATAAATTACTTGAACATCTCAATAAATCTAATGTATGATGTACATACAAAATAAAAAGCACTATACAATGTAAACGAGTAAAAAAATCAATTCAAACAATTCAAATAAAATAAAATATAAGATAAGTTCATTCGAGTGAAATTAAATAAAATCATTCATATTGAAAAAGCTTTGATTTCTCCCTGTTATAGGTACTCAAGTCGAATTTTAATATATTGTGTAGCTGTGTACTACTCTTCCACAGGTATTAGATGAATCAAACATTGAATTAATCATTTTTATTTAATTAAGCACAAATGAAGGTTACATTAATCTTTGATATATGCACCTAATTCTTATTACGCTTATAAATTAAAGTTAGTTAATTATTAATTATCAAAATATACTATAAAACAGTAAATTACTATTTACATGTTAGTTAATTGTTAAAATATCAGAATATTAAATTAAGTACAATTTTAAAATATTGTATTATATTCGTATACCTATTAAACCAGACAATTATTTTGCAAGCCTTTATTTAGTAATTAAATAGCAGCACTTTGAAATATTCGAGAGAAAACATGAAAATTAATGAATACAAATACTTATATAACATTGGTACTTATGTAGAGAAATATAATTGAACTTATATAATTGAACTTATATAATGAACTTATATAATTGAACTTATATAATTGAACTTATATAATGAACTTATATAATTCAGCTTATACAAGTATAATGAACTTATATAATTGAGCTTATACAAGTATAATGAACTTATATAATGTATATTGCATATTATGTGGTTTTTAAAAGTACAACACTCCTGTCTTAAAATATATTAATTCGAAATGCACATATTTTTTATTTACGCGAATTCTTCAAACAAGTATACTAGTTTCAATTTCTTTAAGTTGCATAAACAAAAGCATTTGTAACCATGCATAAAATACTGATAAATATATTTAGATAATTTGGGTAAACAACGTGCTATTATAATTACCTAAGCATTTTAACAATAAGTAATTACATTTCCATCAAGCAGCTGATTAACAATATAAATATGTAAGAGGACAAAGCTGTGCTGATTATTTTACCTTATAATTTCTTGAATAGTATTTATTTAAAACAAGTGGATGGTTATATTAACTATTTCATACTCAAACAAAATGAGAAAATTATTTTCAATGGTGGAAGTTAAATCAAAGAGTTTTTACATTAAAAATTAAAATTAAATTGTCCTATTTAAAGACAATTGAAATCAATCAATTTTCTTGTTGCACACTTACATTACATCTTAATAAGTACATATGATTTAACTATATAAAAAATGCAAAACGATAAAATTAGTTTTGTTATTAATTAGTCCTACAATTATAATTGTTGTTCTTAATGATAGACAATTGAAAGGCACAATAATATAATAATAATTATTTTAAATAAACAGTAAGAAAACCCTATAGTTTTTAATGTTTATATAAATTGTATGACATATTAATCAATATTAATGGATGATTGCTTATATTTAACATTTAACATTTAATTATTTCGAATTTAATTTAATTATTTTATTTTAAACAAATATTCTATTCTTATACATGCAAACATAAGTATATTACCACGGAGAGATCAACTTTACGAAAATAATGTAGCCTTAACAAACGCACATAAATATTAAACATATGTATATACAACGATTTATATAGAAATATAACAATAATTAAATAGGTCAAACACTTTAATGCGTGTATTTTAGATTATATGTGGTTAAATACTTCATCTCTATACATTTATGTATATGAAATAGATTGATAATTAGGTTGATTTATTATTATAAAAGCTTATAAACAGCAGGGCCGTAGCTTGCGCAGGGGGTCAATTGCCCCCTCTGGAATTTTTAGAATAGAGCCCCTTATTGGGCTCAGGTAGGCCCCTATTGATGTTTTTCGTCCATTATGTCAGATTTTACAAACTCATATTTGAAATTTATGCTTAGAGTTTCCTCTGGATAACATGACTACGTCTTTAAGCTTTCCTTTAAATAGGAATTCGAGGGACCCAATTATAGAAAAGAAATGTAGGGGCCCTTGCTGGAACAAGAATGCAGGGGCCCTTGCTGGAACAAGAATGCAGGGGCCTTTTCTGGAACAAGAATATAGAGGCCCCTTTTGGAACAGAAATGCAGAGGCCCCTTCAGGAACAGGAATGTAGGGGTCCCATCGGAAAAAGGAATTCAGTGAATAATAAACTGCAACTTCTTATATGAGACATGCACTATAAACCAGGAGACCAATTTCCTGTAACACTAAACCAAAAATTCATTCCAAGTTGGTTTAATGGTAAACCGGTGTAGCGGGTTGAGAGTATAGGGGGTTAATAATGCTCCAAAGTATAATACTTAACCCGGGTTGATTGTACTCTTGAGTACTTTCAACCTAGGTTGATTATACTACTAGGGGGGTTAAAAGTACTCTTTTCATAGTGTATAGTTAAAACAACTAAACAAAAGTACATAATTAGAAATCTCTTATGCGAGATAAATTAGATTATTTATGTAATAGTAGGTACGATTACGTAATATTTTAGCGCTCGTAATAATACTTACGCAATTGTAGATAGTTTGTTGAAATCGGTTGGCCAATAATAAAGGATAGTTTTGTTATTGGAAATAGATTTAAGTAGTTGTCGGCAGAATGTTCATTACTGAATTGCTTAATTATGAATACTGCCGTTGAATATGTTGTTCTAAATGTCAAAGACTCCGATTATTATTGCAAGAATGATAGTGGCAAAAATCAAATATGCAAAAATTAAGTAAAAAATACAGGCTGCACGAAGGTGTTTTGGAGTATCTGTGGAAAAATATGTGTCGTCACATCCAAGGAAGAACAAGGAAACATTGTTAAGTTGTTTCATGTGGGAGGATAAAGTATAGCATCAAAAGCAATGGCAGGCCATCGAGGTCGAAATAATACCGTGGATTTAATTTCAAACAAGTACATCTGGAAAGGAATGGAAACACAAGTACGAGAGTATATCCGCACGTGTGCTACTTGCCAACGTGTGAATTAAAATTCTGTCAAATCCGCTCGGAGATGACGCCTTTGGATGTTCCCAAACGTCCCATGCAACAAATTAGAATCAACATCAAAAATCTTCCAGAAACGGAAGACGGCCACAAATGCTTCGTTCTTGCTGTAGATTATTTCACGAAATATGTTGAAGCTAGAGCACTAAAAGACAAGTCTGCAGATTCGGTGGCGAGATTTTTATTTGAAGACATAACCTGTAGATATTCGTGCACTCTTGAAATTCAAATAAATGATCAAGCAAGAGAATTTGTGAACCGTATTTCTGACAAATTACATTCTCTCATTGGCGTCAAACAGCGAGTCACTTCAGCCTATCACTCACAAGATAACGGATTGATAGGAACAATCGAACTATCGGGGAAAGGTTGGTTGTGTTTGCTACAGGATGACAACATATTAAAAAGATTGCCGGAGGTAATACATCTGGTTTTATTTTCAACACGCACTCATAAGCAGAAGGCTACCAAATTTTCTCCCATATACTTGATGTTTGGTTTTCTACCAGTTCTTCCGGACTTTCCCAGTTTGGAATGGCCAGTAAATTCAGAAGAAGACTTAGATTATTTTATATCTACCTTTGCAGAACGAGTCAACTACATGATCAAACATCGAGAGGAGGTCTTTCGTAAATTACAATATTAAGTCTGCACAGCTACAACAAGAAAAATTACGATGAGTGTCATGCAAACAATTTTGAAATACACATTATTGGAGATTTTGTTGGATGAAGAATCGGCACTGCTGTGGGCGAAAGAGATTCAAAGATGAGCCACGCTTCAATGGTCTATTTGAAGTCATTTCCTGTAAAGGTAGAACTTCATTCATCTTACACAACCATAATACAGGGATTCAGCTCAAAGCTTTCCAGTAAGCATCTAACCTTCGAAAATATAAGTACACCTGAGCAGAATCACAAGAGGAGGCTACTGATAAGAACGTTCAAGTCGATGG
The DNA here is from genome assembly GCA_036023295.1 of Invenusta paracnida. Classification (NCBI taxonomy): domain Eukaryota; kingdom Metazoa; phylum Platyhelminthes; order Proseriata; family Coelogynoporidae; genus Invenusta; species Invenusta paracnida. The sequence goes on from JAYRBW010021117.1 coordinate 17,424, forward strand.
CAACATGAACCTGAACAAGCGGCTACTGCTGAGAACGTCCAAGACTACAAATATCTGCACGCCAACGCAACATAAAACATCAATGTTACTTGGTATTCCCGTCAAACGACTATTTCGATATTTCGATCGCGTGGAGGACCTGTACCTGTGACTCTGACTCCGAAACCAGAAAAGATGATTGGGGATGGAGTATTCTTTTTTCGTGCTATATCAAATGTTATTTGTGGCAGTCAAAATAAACACCAAAAAGTGCGCAGCAGTGTGGTGGCTTTTATGTATGAAGATCGCGTATCACAACTGCTCTAAAATTACTACCTACAAAGTATTGATTCATACGTTACGGACAATCAAATGAATGAAAATTCTACATTCGCCACTGATTCAGAAATCCTGTTCACCGCCGCTTTCTTAAAAATAAATATCTTTATTCTCACAAATAAGCAATGGCAGTGCTACTCTGCCACAATGTTTGGTGAGAGCGAACCATCTGATCGTTCAATATATTTGTCTTATATGCAAACGACCATTTCGATTATATAAGGGATTTATAATGTAACAAGGTATATGTATACATATATTTGTATACTTTCGTTTTGTAATATATTCATATATTTGTAAGAATTTAGAAAATTTCTTTACATATTTTCTGGTATAAAATGATATATAAATATACTACATTTCTAATAATAATGCTTGTTATAAAATACATTTGTCTTTGATTATTTTAATTATGTAAAGGGTAGTATAAACAACCTGAGGGTGGTACATTTAACCCAGGTTAATACAACTATGGAGTATTATCAACCTTGGGTGGACAATACTGAGTAGTAGTTTTAACCCGGGTTGACAATACTACAGAGTACTAAATTGGTGTAGTATAATTAAACCGCTTTACCGGCAATGCAAGATCGCAATTTATCATTTATTATAATTGTGACCGGGTAAGTCACATATACATATATATAATTTATCGTTCTGGAATTTCAGATCGTGAGGTTAGGAGGATGACTGTTATATTTTAGAATGTAAAAACATATCACTTTAAACACTTCCATATTCCTTTAGTAGGCTAAATTAGGGGGGATATTAGGAGTTAATGCATTATTTTTTGTTGCCATTTGTAAACCTTTGCTTTCTCATTTGTCAATTTGAAGGTGAAGCCCAGATCAGGAGCCTCTCATAGTGACGTGGTCATTGAGGTACCTCCCACTCGGCAGTCCATTTACTGGGCTCAGTGTCAGCTTCAACAGATGCAGCAGCAGATGAAGTGGTCTGAGAGTACTGGTGGTGGAGGCAGAAGTCACACGCGTCACAGTCAATACCACCAGCATGGACATGGTCATAGTGGACATGGACACTACAGTGGGTGTGTACAAATCCATTGACTCTTATATATCTAGGAGAATTTTTATGTTGAATGGAATTTGATTTTTAATTAAATTATATACATCTATATAATACAAGTTTTATTCTTTATAAAAATGTAATTTAAATTTATAAAGATAATTTATGTATACAAGTGAAAAGAGTAAAGTAAAACCTCTGGTCTGAATTATTATAATAAAATCATGTGTATTAAAACTTTTGGTAATAGAATACATTACAATATTTAGAACAACTACCATCTTAAAACAGTTCTCAAACGGCTTTACCGAGAAAACTGCAACAGCGCCGCACGCCAATGCCATCTCCGCGTGTGTTCCTTACACGTCCTAGATGGGAAATTAATGTCCGTTCCTGACGGTGCTGGGTTATTATTATTATTTAAACTGTGCGAAGAAGACAGAGAAACAGCTTAAAACCTGTATAATATTAACTGTGTTTTCCGAATTCGATATAATTTTTTAGTAATAAGTTAGCTTAATGTTCTCGTATATGTACCTCGATTATTTTTCGCTTACTGTATTTTCGATATTCAATTTTAGTTTCATTCCAATTATACAGTAGTATCGAAATCGGAGCTGTCGTGACGGCTTTAAATTCTGCTTCATTTTTGATTTAATAAAATTATTTTGCAGAGCATAGTTGTAGTGGTAACGACAACTTCAGCGGCAGTGGTATCTACAACTATGACACACAATCTTAAAGACTGTTCGGACAAAGACGGTTCAAACATTAGCCAAACTTATTTGGTATCCTAAAGATGTATGACGATGATTTGCGTTATGTCCAAATAAATTGAAATATAAATTCTTATATTTAAAGATATTTTATATATATATTATGTATATTATTATGAAAATTAATTCCTTAATAAATAAATAAATTATTTAAGCAATATGCTATGTATATAATTTTGTTAGTTCTTTTAATAAATTTGCTATTTACAGACTAGTATGTCCATTCATTTTACTTCCATATTTTTTACTTAATAATATTTAGTTTATTAGTTTATACTGATAATTTATTGATTTTATATAGTTTTCGTATATTTTATCTGCGCATTGAACTACACTACTTTTGTTTATCATTAGCAAGGGAAACAACAATCAATTAAGTTTTGACAAAAAATTATAGTTTGTAATTATTATTATTTTTATACAAATAACAAAGTGTGGATTTTACACTAAAAGAAAGGGTTCTCAAATTATTATAAATTAGTATTGATAGTAACATTACAGAAATTTATATGAACATTTAGAAAAAACTATCCTGCCTGGGTTCTAATTTTTTTAAATTCGAGTATTTCTTAGCACGCATTTAGTATTGTCACTAACGCCTATGAGTATAGTATAATGTTATATTCTCTTTCTTTATTTTAAGGGCATCCACTTTCTGTGATTCTTTAAGTTATATTTAGTGGTGTTAATTAATTATAATTTTATCTATTGCTGCCCCACTCCTTCCACCAGTAATGTTTATAGAGAGTATTGGTGGCCAGCCTTTATATACCATAACAGAATGTATGTATCTATATATATTCAAAAAGGTTAGCTTATGGTACCCGTTGTCTTTGAATCTTTACCCTTGCCTTCTTAAGAGGGCGTGCTTTGTTACCAATAATGATATCGCGCCACCCGCACTTCATCTGTATAGAAAGAAACTGGACAATGTATATAACAGAAAATAATGATATAAACTGCAGTCTAATCCAATTAAGCTCACTGATATCTATATTTATTGTAAGAGCTGTGGGATTTCAGTTAATTCTTTTTTTAGGCTCAGTTAATATTAGTGACTTTAGAGGTAGCTATATTTTAATACAGAGCTATATTGTTTCATCGGATGGTGGCGTGATTGATCGCTTGACATAATCGTGTGCTTTATCTTTGACAGATTTTATATAATATGCTAATGCACGGTTAGGTTACCCGAAGCTATTTAATTACCTATTACTTTTCTTTCAAGCTATATATACAGGTTAATGACACCTCATTTTAAAGTTCTCAATAATATCTAATTTCTAGATGGCATTTGGGTTGCTGGAATATATAGATTTTGAAATATAACAATTTTTGTGTCCAAAATAGCAATATATTTAGAAAATTGGCTACCGTGCATCTTTTTAAGTATGTTTGAAATACAATTCATATGAAGTAGATTTTACACATTTATAGCATATATACATAATCACACAGAATGAAATGTCTATTTTATAAAAAGATATGCATATATTTTTAACTCATATATAAAAAAAGTTACATTTATTTTAAATAAAAAATTTCCATTGACATTTTATAAGTATTGGGGGTATATGTTGTATATGTTAGATTATTTACTTGGGCACTATTACTTTTCTATGTTTATAGTCTTTATAAGTAATGAACAAATGCAATTTGTTGTTATTTATTACCTTCTATTGTATATTTTATAGCTAGTCATAAACATCCGTATGATTTATTTGTTTTTAAATATTGAATGATAAATTATTAATTTAAATATTTTTTTACCAAAGACTCAAAGGTTGTTTAATAATATAAAATATACATACTAATGTCTCAATATTAATCATTTTGAAATATAAATTAAGAACTTTTTTCTGTACATGTCCTCTAAATGGGTAACCTTTCTATGCATTAGCTGTTCTAACTGCATATTAATAGTGTATGATATATTTTTTGTTTGTTTAGTTATTTAAAATTATAGCAAATTAAAGTACCCGGTCGACTTTTGTATTTTGTACAATATTTAGCGTCGTGTTTAATATTTCATATCAATTATATAAAATTATAGATATATTGGTACATAAATATTATGTATGTACTGTTAATAATACAATCTTCATTAAACAGTTTCTTACATTCAATTTACTTGCCATCATGTTAAACACAAAAAAATAATTGATCGAAACAGTCTTGTTTAATTTCACATTAATTATTCTTATTAAAATGTTTAACACTTTTTAGTCAAATATACATTTTTGTCAATAATATGTTTTAATATGTACGAGTATAAATATATATATCATTAAATGTATAAAGTGTCATATACAGATACACACTACGTGTCAAGAAGAATGAGAAAATTAGTTACATTTTATGTTGTATTATCAAATATGAATTTTTATTTATTCATTAGTTGTGATTATAGCAAGTCTTCCTTCTTGAGTATGGTTTTCGAAAAACTATTATAGTCGACTATCGATATCTGAAACAAATTAGGTCTGTACCAGTCTAGACATCTAGCAGTTTAAACGTCTAAGATGCGTTAATTTGAATTTTCTCATGACATTCATTTTATTACCTATGTTTCATTTGTTATAGTAACAAATAAATATTCATTTTTTTCTATTTTGTGGTTTTCCAGACCTATTAAAGCATCACTAGAGACTGCTTTCTAGTGGTATTTCTAGTTATGGTTTAATAATAATATCTTACATCATGTGTGTATTTCAAAATGTATTTGATATTTTTTATTTCCATCTCTACTCCTCAATTGCAATATGATTTAATATGACGTTTATAATATAGTTTATATAATTTTCACTAGTTTACATTGTATTTTAATCTATCTTGGAGTTTGTAGCTACATTCACCTGTGGTGGATTGTGTGTTTATAAAGCTGCAATAAACCACATATATTATATGTTCCTATAACGCATATATAGGGCCAAAACATTAGCATCAACTAATAAACCTTTGTGATTGCAACAAATGATCTTGGGGTGTTACAATCTTGTTTAAGCGATTTTAATATACCAGATTCTATCGTCTTTAATTTTAAATTAAAAATATTTTACTTGTGGTTAGGTAACTTATCTATCATTATATTTATATTAAAAATCATAATAATGCCTTTTTTTCTCCAGCTTATAGTCTCTCAAGTATTATTATGTTATATGGAATACAATATGATCTTAATCATCTATTTTATATAACCCAAAGATGCATGTCCTATAACCTAATTTATTGCAATACTCATTCAGTTTAGTGTATTAACTGCTGTAGTTAATAAGAATTGGATAACTTGCATTATGCAAGTTATTGTGCGTGTTGAACACAATATGGTGCGTTATTAAACAAATATGTATTGTACTATATTTTAAAAGCACGTTCCTTATTCAATGAGTGTACGAATGGTGATTATAATATCACATATTCTATTTCTAAATTCGCCGAATATGTAAATAGTTTCAAGTAGTTGGTATTTACTGTCATATTAAAAAAATATGTTTATTTATTGGGCTCTTGTGACTATTTTAATTGGTGTGATGTAATATACAACATATGTTATCAATAGTCTTGGTAAAATTGATATTTTACTAAAGTATTATGCGCTGCACGCGTTCGATGTTGACAGGCTTTTAGACAAATTATGTCAAAAAGAGCACAATTCTTGATGTAGCTACTTCTAAACCTAAAGTATAAAACTCATGATGGCATAATATTATGTTATTAATATAATATTGGTATTATTATATTTGATTTTAATTTATCTGGCAATCATGTGTCCAATTATTTATTCAAATGTTTTGAAGCAGATTTTCTTGTGCTTTTTTCAATTAATAGAATTGTTTAAATCGTTAAAACTGACATACAGATTAAACGTATACTTTGCAGTTTAGTATAAAGAATAGTTATTATAAGATTGTACAAATACTGTAGTTTTACTTGTATTTAAATCGACAAAGTGGAATGTTCTTTCCATATTTGATATTTTTCTTTTCCTTCAGTCGAGACCGAAGTCCTCAGAACGGTTCAGTGGAGCGCCAACATCAAGTCTCCTCTCCCTGTCCTCAGTGGGCCGGTAATGCCAGTTTGCATGGGCACCAGAGTTCAACACCTACCAACGGCAGTGGACGACAGAGTCGCAGCCACTCCAGTACCGGTGGTAATGAAGGTAGCGGTGGGGAAATGATGGGTTGGCTGGGTGGAAGTCAGTCCCAACGCCAGTGGATTAGTCCTGCCTTACCCGCTCCACTCCAAGAAGGCAGAGACTCCATAGACAGACCCCCATCGCATCACTCGGACAGAGAACGATCTACCTCATCCAACCCTCCGGTGGCCAACCTTCGACCGCCACCTTCGCGATCCAGTCGTCATGACAATAATGCGTCCGATTGTCAGCAGCAGCCAGTGCTTCCAAGATTCCTCCATAGCCAATCAGTGGACACTGTCGTCGCCGCCAGACGAAGTGACGCCGATGATCGCTCCAACAAGCATCACAACCATCCCGTCCCGGACCAAGAGGGGCACTACACCCGACAGCACAGCTATCATTCACCCTCGTCCTCCACGTCGCGTTTACGGGACAGACGCGACAGTGATTTCACATCCAGTAGTCATCACCACAGTATCTCTCGGTCACATAGTAACCACCGAAATGGTAGCAGCAGTAGTCACAATCACCAACAAGGTCACCAGCAAACAGTTGTGACTCAAATGCGATCCCTCATGGAAATTGATGTAGCGGCAACAGACAACTTTGCGAATCACCGAAGACTTTCCCAGCAGCATCATTATCAGGAGGATCGGCGGCATAGTCGAAGCGGCCGTCCCTTCCCCTAGAACTTCACCTTTTCAGACTCACTACATTCATTCATAGTTTTCTCACCTACTGTATTGTATATCCGAATAATTGATGCCCTCTTTGTTCTTTGTTTATTGTCTGATCTGTATTGATGGATACTAGTTGTACATACGATCTTTGGTTTCTTTAATTATTTACTTCTTATCTATAGAAACATTTTCTTGATCGATGCTTGTCTTCAAACCGGTTTTTATCACCATATATACTGATCATATTATATTACTCTCCATTATTCTTTACTTTATATTTTAACATGTTCTATAGAGTACAGGGGTTGAAGTACTGTGTTTTGTTACTTATTGAAGATGGTTTTGTTCGTACTTTCTTTTATATTTGAAGTGTTTGAGTTCGCTAAAAAGAAAGACAATGGTGTACATTTATTTTAACTTACATTCAACACTGCATATACAGACAGATATGGTTGATGCAACAGATTTTAATGGTTTTTTCTTCTGTTGTACTTATTGCATATTATTATATAAAGTTGTATAATTTATATACTATTCACTTCAATAAAATGTCATGATTAAGTGAAAATTGCATGTGAGATTTTCTTACTATTTTACAAAATCGAATAATTATGTGGTTATTTACAAACAAAATTTTCTCTTCTTGTTTTATCACATGTATTATTTCATTTCCGTGATTGGTTTTAATAATACCAATTATTTTAATTTGATTTTCCGTAAATTTCTTGGTAGCTATATATATATTGATTGGTTCATAATAATTGACTTAATTGGTTCATTTTTTCTATTCTGCATTATATATTATTAGTCTTGATGAGCATTTGAAATCATTTTCTTTTCTTACTAGTACACAACAGTATGGTGTCGTAAATATAAATATTATGTAAGGTATACCTGCCTACAAACTGTCATCTGAAAGCATAATTTTATTATGTAGGCACTAAGTTTCTTTTAATACGTAAACACAAATATATATATACGATCAAATGAACCGTTCCTGTAGTATGGAAGTCTATAAGGACAGGTTGTTAATATGATAATGCCTGTAAGTTTAGTGTACTGTACTCATAATCGATCACTATAACGTGAGAACTCTCACCTGAAATTCCTGCAAGCAAACCATGTTTTGCCAGATGTAGACGCTACCTATATTTATGGTCAAAGTTTGTCTTTGTTAAATAACTTGATGAGTAGATGTTTTTGGCTAAATACACAGTATACATTAATTTACAAATAATTTACGAATATATTACAGTAAATAATTAGCTTATTGATATTACACAATATATACCTGGCTTTTTCAGGAATTGAGTAATGCGTAATTTGCGATCTTAAAATAAATATTATTTAGTCTGCTCAAATCTTTTCTTAATTTGAATAACATAATTATGAAATATTATAAATTAAGCTAGTTACAAAAATATAATAATTGTTACTTATTCCAATATACATACAAATTTAATTGGTAACATTAATCAAAACCGAATTAATGTTTTATACTTCGTAAATATGGTTACCATTAAGAATTATATTGTATATACTCTAAGAAATAATTTAAAATGAAACCGACAAAAATGATTAATGGAATACAAAACAATGTTATACGGTGTTTATTAACATTGTGGTTTTTTTATACTTATGGTTATACGGGTTTCGTAATGCTTAAGCAAGAGTAATGTATAGAGTAATAGTACAACCTTTTACTCTGGTCTGAAGTTAAAGAATTGTTAAATGACTGTATATATATGTTGTCATTTTCTGTCTAGTCAAATCTAAATATTATTATAGTCTGACCGGCCCTCGATAAATATACAACACACACTTTACATAAACAATTTAAAAAGAGCACTGAACTTTGAATGAAATAAGAACATAGGTAACTAAGAAACGTGTATTATAAGGTACCTATAATTTAATATCTACAATGATGCACATATATATAAATCACCAGTTAAACCAAATTAATATACAATCCTGGAAAAGTTAACCGAGACAGCTTATTAATTTTAATAATACTACATACAACGGTCACATATCATGTTATCTAGGTGTTGGACACAGCACACCTATATATTATCTTGTTCGTACACGCATGTCTTCTAATATAATTAAATGTCGTACCAGCTAATGAATTGAAGCAACCGTTTAATTCAAGTAAGTAACATTTAATAGTAATTATATATCAATGTCACTTTTTTGGATTAGCGGTTCTTCAACTCATCAACTTGCACGCCATTTAATTATTATACTCATATAATAGTTAATTAAATAGTTACATGTTCTGATATTTATCTAACCATTGGATGGCACTGCCTGTCCAAATCTAATTTGCCAGAAAAGAAGCAATATTGCATTCAAGCCACCTTGGGCTATGGAATTGTGTTTGGCTGATTTGATGAAAGCTAGAACAGCAAAGTTTGCCCTCTCTGCCCTCTCACTGGCAGGAGTAAATAGTAGCCTCACAATGTAAATATTGTTTGGGTAACATTTTTTGGAACTTTAAACTTTCGAGATGCCAAGTTTGGGTATGTTAAGATCCTATAACCGCAAATGGATGATGTTGGAGTGAAATTTGGCTCAGACAATAACATTTATATTCCATGCTATGTCAGTATTATTAAGATTAATATGCTGTGTCGGTTAACTCTTTACAGGATTGTATATTAATTTGTGCAGCTCATGGTTTATATATGTATGTGCAGTCAGCATTGCAGTCAGTATCTAATTTATCTTGGTAATTTATGTTATTCAGTTACCTATGTCCTTATTTCATACAAAGTTTAGTAATCCTTTTAAATTGTATTTTTGGTTATTTTCGTCGTACCCAAAATCTGAATGCTTTTCACCCATTTTTGCCCTGAATTCTTCCTGATGTACCCGACCTTATATCCATTGATTCTCTTGAATATGTTGCTCTCGGTCCGACTGTTTTTGTTGGCATCCCCGACTCGCAGTGATTTTGGAAGTCCAGTACTCCTTACTTTCTTTGTTATTGCCAATCTTGCCTTCTCTCAAATGTTTTCTAGTGATTCCTAGCCAAGACTATGATAGTGCTTTCTCACTTCTCAACCATTTGGATACAGCTCTTGCTGCTGAATTAAAGCCTCTATTTAAGGCATGTTTCGGTTCCACGCTTGCCTCGCTGAACAGGGTTTAGCAATAATTTAGTTGGGTTATCACAAACGTTTTTATTATAACAACTCAATCATCTCGCCGTGGTAAGTACTTCGTTGCTCTTCTTGGATGACAGCTCTAAGTAACTCTATTGCAGCTGTGTGTTTTAAACAAGCACCGTCCATCACGACGTCTTCTGGTGCACCTTTTTCATACGCTTGATTGGTACCACATCTGTTTAAATAAGACGTATGTTGCACATTTATCAAGGATTAGACTATAATAATATTTAGAATTGGCTAGACAGCTAAAGGGACAACATAATCAATCATGCCACTCTCTCAAATGCAACTAAATATTCAACTCTACAGAATAAAAATATTTGAATGAACACAAGGTGCCATCGCATCGTGTCCGATGATGCGATGCGAAAAACAATTTTCATCCATTTAACACAATTGCTTGCCATACCAACCAGACAGCTGCCTATATATACTTTTTCTCTATATACACCTATACAGCCCGATAGATATTTATCCAATATAATAACAAAATCTAGGTAGGACATCTGAAGAAAATACAACGCAAAATATTTACACCAAGGATTAGCATCTATTTTTAGCTCAATGCGTATATGATGTATTATACTTACGATGTAGCACGATGGGCATTATTTTGCAGACCTAGGGTACAGATAATATCGGAAAAACATTTTATTATTTAAGCTATATTCCTTCGAGTTTCATATTATGTAGCTCTCATTTAGGTGCGTGTTTATAGTTTTATTTTTCATATCAGTGCTTTATATCCTGTCGATTTGCCAGTCTGAAATCTATATTTTTAAATGTAAAATTAGTATACCTACAACGACCATTTCTTACCAATCGTTGGTCAAAACGAAACTACAACAACGATTACGATTAGATTTCCTATCTAGAAGTAAATATAAAGAATTAGATATCTATGATATAGCCATAATATCTCTACTACACTAACTAAGCTTCTTGTGAATAATATACGGGCATCGTCCTCAGGTGTTTACTTTTAAAAGTACTAATTACTTTAAAAGTATTTATTTTTTATCAAATTGGTTATAATATTAATCATAGATATGTTTTATTTTATATATTGTAGGTATATATTGCCCAATTTCTATGGTATTAATGTCATTAATAAATATATGTTGCTTCGTAAAATGAAACCTTTATGTTAAAAAAGCAATCTTTGCTCACGGTAATAAATAATCAGTCATGGTCCCCACGCTTTTAGTCATACAAAAAGGCTTTTTCAAGGCTGCTAAATATCTATAGAAAACTTCCAATTTAAAAACTACATTTTGATATCAAAATTAAATAAGTAAACTATACTTGTTTTAATAATAATTTGTTATAAATAATTTTTGTTTAATGCAAATATTAGTTTAGCAGAGTTAAGCAGTTTATAATTGCGTATGAAGCGAGCAAATTTTTTGAAAATATTTTTTGACATGTTATAAATAGGGCAAATTTATTCAAGTATTTTTATAATTGTAATTTTTCAAGGCCAGTGTAATTAATTTTAATAGTTTTAAGACGAGTGGAAACAGTAAAAAAATAATCGACAAAGACAAATTAAAGTAGGCATATACTAAAAATACCTTTTTTAAATTAATTACTTATTAAAATTAAAAAAATTCTACGTAATCTAAATACATATTTACTCAATACTATAACATTGACAGATGTTATAGTGATTCTGGTAATGAAAATAGTTTTCCGATAACTGCCTGAATAACTTAAATATTAGTAAGTTTATACACATAGAAGAGATTTTTCTTATTCTAAGTAATGTATACCAGTCCAGAATGTTTTACACTCTTGTCAATTGTATGTATAAGAGTGTAAACAGTTTTGTACTGTATGTCTTGGGTTTACAAATTTTAATTATGTTATTAGTGTGTTAATATACTGCGCTAAATAGAGTACTCAATTCAACAGACAGTCAACTATTTTAGTTATAGTGCGATGATACACAACAAGTACAACATTTGAAAAAGGAAATTTTGAGAAAAATTATACTATGATTTGTATAAAAATTATGTCAATTAGGTGCTTTTCGGTTCAAAATTAATTTAATTTTAATGATATTTACATACACATATAACTACTAACTATATATTTCTTTATATGTAGTAAACTGTAAAGGCACTTATGGGATACGAATTACATACTCATAATATTTACACTTACTTTTACAGAATAACAAACAACAAGGCAATTTACAAATATAACTATTTTTAATAAATTAAAATATACATATTTGGAACATTGTAAACAAACTGAAAAATAAGTCCATTATATGTATTATTATGTTTCATATTTATTAAGAGCCTACAATAAAGGAACATTAAAATAGGTCCACGGAGAAAACAAAGAATATTTATAGTGGTCAACAAGTCACCATGTACAAGAAAAATACATTATGTATATATATAGCTATAACAAAGGTAAACTGATACATATTATAAACATGTGATAATATTATGTACAATAACAAATTAAATGAAATATCCACCAGATTACATAAATACATACATACATGTTAATAACTTGAAGAATGCCGTCATCATCGCTGGAGTAGTTACCCAGATGAAAACAACATCTTAAAGAATAATGTTTAATGTCTGTACACAGTACGCAGTAAATAAAAATACGATAATAACATGTATGAAAAATAACTTTGTTTTAGTTGACAAAATGGCGGCATGATTGTCCTTGTTTAAAATGTGTACCTAAAAGTTCATATAAAGTGAAATAGGCTCAGTGTGTGTGAAAAGATAATGACATATAACAAATTCGATATAATAACCGTAGAGTTCGTTTATTTGATAATTTTTAAAATAAAATTCACATTTATAAATCACAGCATTTTATGCTTGTTTGTTCAAAAATGCACAATATGTACTGTAGAATTTTAAAATAGAAATGTGACTATAATATTTCAAAATTGAGAAATAAGGCGGTAAAATATTATATTTTCGTATTTTATACAATCTAATTGATTGTTCTATGAGCACAGTCAACAAATAAATTTGCTTGGCTGATCACTTACATACTATCCTGAAAGTTTACAGTAGAAAAATAACTTAAAAGAATAAACGTTAATTATAAGTGTATACAACTGATTCTTATGATTACAGGAGTATTTCATGTAAGGTATATACTCGTAATATTGTATTTGGGTTGTAATTACAAAATACACAAGTAGTTATTTGAAAAATTTGTACAGACATGTAACTTCAGATAATTTTCTGACTATACCTATGTAAAGGGGAAAAAGTTAGTTGTGTAAAACATTTTTTTAATCATGACAGCTGTTTCGACCGAAGTCTTTTTCAGGTGATTTAAATACTAAAATAATTTGCTTAAAAGGAACTGGTATACAATGGTGGATGGTAGGAGGTATTAACATGTATGGATTAAATATATCAAAAACATAGAAGCAGTAAAAACAGGATTAAGTAACTACTAAGATGTAACTTTAATATTGAAACCTAAAATGAGTAACATAATATTAAATATCGATAAAGTTAGTAAGATTACTTCCAAAGCAACCATTAATAAGATTGTATATATTATAGAAGTTTTAATATAGAAAGCCTCCATGGCAAGACGGACACTGTAATTAGAGGTTATATCTAAAATACTCCACTTAAAATATCGGTGAAAATTATCTAACTATCATTTATTTTATAAACAGAACAAATTTTATCTTTAACATTAGTTATTTTATAGCTAAATAATGTATGCGTTTACATTGATCATCGGAAATAAAAGGAATGTTAATGTAAGAAAAAAAGTCAGGTTTAGGAATACGTTAGTTAACAGAACGTTTATTAATAATATAACAACAAGGGTAACCATTATTATGAAATTGTTTCTAAATTTTAAAGACCATGTATATTTTATCAATACACGTTAATTGCACTCATACCTTATACCAATTCCTTTTAAGCAAATTATGTTTGTCTTTTAATCCACAGCGAAAAAGACTTCCATCAAAATAACTGCCGTGTTATTTTTTAAATAACAGTTATACCCAATAAAGTAGTTTACACAATACACTTTTTCTTATTTTAGATAACATTAAATAAAATTATGTTGTTGCTAAACAAACTATATTTTGAAAAAAAATTAATAGTGTTATACATTGTAGGTTCTTCTGTGTTATTGGAAACTTTTTGTCTGTTGTAAACATGCGAACACTTAAATGCGAGCGGAAATGGAACGTTTAAAATATGAGCTATGTATTCTATAGTGCTTGATAACGAATTATTACAGGAAACAATATTTAACGTCAAAATATATCAATTTCATCCATTCCTTCATGGAAGTAAAAATGGATATAATAATAACGAATATACATATTTTTAGTTTCTTGTTACAAATTTGAAAACAACTAAAATTCTCTTAAACAGAATAAAAATATATATCAATCAACATTTGAGAGCACCTACAAATCAATGCAACGCTAGACTAAACATGAAAGTAGATAGGTTGTCTCTGTATGACGGGCAATGGTGTGGGTGTCTATTACTCTGGTTACACAGTATTTCTTTTGATCTCATTTCGTCTAGCAATTGTTTGAGGATTACACTACGGTGCAATCGATTTGGCCTATAAATCTGTTTAATTAGTTTGGCATGCATTATATATTAAATTATGAAACAATAAATTGTTATACAAGAATATCCATACGATGTGCGGTTGGAAACTTTGTTTTATAGCGGCACACTACGATTTAAACTATTTGTTTTGAAATCTTGATTTTAATTATACTTAACTTTGCCTATTTAATACTTACACAATAATTTTTTTTATTGAATAATGCTTAATTGTATAATACTAGTAATTCCCTAAATAAATTATTTTTAAAAACAATACATAATGTGAAAAGTAGACATAGCTATAATATAATTCATGGACGGTATAATAGCTTGAATATAATATATATTTGCTATTAAAGATTTTAACCGAAGCATTTGATACGACTTACTATAGGCATTATAACGATGTATGTCACACTAATTAAATACAAATATTTGCATTGACGGAAATTTATAATGCATTGCATAAAAAGTTACAGGAAATTTGCAAAAAAAACTTTTCTGATATTACTATTTTTCATTGTTATATAATAATATAATAATTTAATGATAATATTGGTCTTAATTATGATCTTAAATACCATGAAAATAAGTGTTTAATTTAAACATACTGAATTGAATTTAGTATTTTTTACAAAGTGGTTTTTTTCATGCTCATTATAAGTTCATGATAAAGACACAAACAAATCTCATTAGACGAATCAAGATCAGAAAATGAGGTAAACCTACTCCTCCCACCCCACCATATTTGTGTAAGAACACCACCAACTAGTTATAAGAGAGCTGGCGTACATGCTTCCCCTTGCTAGCTAAATCTCCCCCGAGTCCCGTAGTCGTCCGACTGCCCTTCATAGAGGTACAATTTCTATCGGGCGGTTTCACCTTGACCCGAATTTCACAGGTCACGTCCTCATCGTGGGAGGTAGTGTCCAGTGCGTAGAAAACGTTCGACTTATCCGGAATGACCAGCTCTGCAAGACGGTGGAGAGAAGAGGACATTATTTGGTTAGATTCTTTGTAATAATCTGGTAAAACAGACTAAACGTTCATATCTATTTTACAACACTTACATATATACTATATTTAAAAATGAATTTTAATGATTACACAAAAAATCATTAAAATAACATTATATTCAATTAAAGACATACAATTTTGTCATCTACACTAATTAATAGTATTAATAAATTTTATCCTTCACATTTAACACAGAGAGACAGAACATAATACGAGCAATTCTTACTTTATTATGTGTAGAGAGCTTAATAGATATATTTATCGAATTTATATTATAAATAGGTGTAGGTATATAGAAAAGGTGTTGAGACCTTACTACAAAGTACTATGAGAGTTTTATTGTGCTTTAAAATGCATATTATGATTTTACAATTTAAAAGTAAAGTTGAACATTTCTAAAGAAAGCAATTAATATCTTTAAGCATCATTATTTCACGTTAATATCTTTTATATCAAGGTCGATTGGTCCCTTTCCTTGACATAATTACCCTTAAAATAAAGGTTATATTCTAACAAGTAATACAATTATTATAAAGTATCAATTTATTGAATTACCCAGGCTATAGTTAAACGAATTTATAAAAATAGCAAGGTAAAGGTGGTCCCCTGTACGTAGAATACTTTGTGAAGTGTCTGTTAGTGGACTCCTTATCCTTTAATTTCTCCAATATTTACATACTAACATCTAGGTTTCCATTACTGCTACATAAGCCAGTGCTCTAACCGCTCACAAAAAAAAGGCATTTACTTAAAATACTTTATTTATGAAGATAAAACCTTTATAAATGAAGAATGAAAAAATACGCACCAATTTTAACTATTAAAGATTTTACACGTCCTACAATATGTATCATATTACACACTATATGCACCAGAAGAATAGCAAATATTTAATAGCAATATAAATCTTACATCTACACACCAGAGAATTACTCGAAAGTGTCAGTGTACAATACTAATAAGTACCTAGTGTTCGGTATATAACACAACAGGGCATTAATGTTAAGCAATAATTAATCTGAATAGTAAGATATTATTTTGTATTGGCCGCAATGTATATCCCACAGTAACCTATTTCAAGTATATATTGTAAAAACAAACTTTTCCAATTTTTAGTACATAGTGTATAATAATACGTATGTTTAGATATCAAAACAAATTAAAGCTGCAAAATTATCGCCTATACAAAGATAAATATAGTAAACTTCAGAAAACTATGAATCAGTGAATTTGATCAGAAATTAATAAATAAAGGAGATTTTAGTTAGTGTACGTCTCTATACGTATTACCAAGCAAAATACAGCAAAATACAGCGTGTGTACTGACAACGATGTATAAAAATGATTTATATTAGAGAATTACAATACCTTTAGAAAATTATATACATATTTTCAATAAAATTTAGTTTACGAAACATTTAATTAAAAAATAAATTGAAATATATACCTACATTAATACAACAAAAAGTCGTATTTAATTAATATGCACAAAAATGAGCATAAAAACGAGATAATGAAAGCGAAGTAAACCAATTATGAACTGAAACGGTGCCTAAACCTTTGTAATTCCTACCTTAACTGCTTGACTTATTAATAATAATAGTCAATAGACTTTATAATCTCTTTTTCTGTGACAGCTTCTTCATTATACCTATACGTTTACTTCAAATAATGACTGATATTCTTCTTTAGGTTGTCAAGAAAGAAAAGTTTACCTTTTAGTACATCACAAAGTAAAGTTATATTATTGTGATCATTAGATCGAGGCTATTGACATTATGATACCAGTAATTATTTATGTTAATATAATATGTAAAATCAAAGAGTAATTAAAAGCCTGGACTGCTTTTTCTTTAACTTTGTGTATAGTTAGATATAAATCAGAAAATACACTATATACTACAGTACTGTTATTTTATTTAAAAGAAAAATAAACCAAAGATAAAACTTACACAAAAACAATGTAAAAATTCAGATATAAACGATATGAACTAAAGTTTAGTTTAATTTTAAGGTAAATAATTACAAAAAAAAAATTTTATATAGTGAATCCTTTTAATAAAAAATGCATCCATTTTAAAATAAATGCATCCATTTAATAATAAATGCATCCATTTAATAATAAATGAACACGTTAAATAATAAATGCATCCATTTAATAATAAATGAATGCGTTAAATAATAAATGCATCCATTTAATAATAAATGAATACGTTAAATAATAAAAGCATCTATTTAATAATAAATGAATACGTTAAATAATAAATGCATCCATTTAATAAAAAATGCATCCATTTTAAAATAAATGAATCCATTTAATAATTAATGTATTCATTTAAAAAGATAGGTATACGTATGTGAACTCTTTGGTCCGCAGCAGCTAGCCACCTCCAGCTACAAGGAACGAGGTACCAATATACCAATATTGACCCCCCCCCCATATAATTGTAGATAATGGTGTCAGGCTTTTTTGTCGCTGCACTAGACACATTCTTCTCCAATTCATCTCTAAAAAGCTGCTGGGTTTTCACATAGCTCATATTGTTACCATACCAAATAGTGTATCGCGCTCTAAGATATTGTACGCCATGCTCGATAAAAGGTCTGAACTAGAATTTAACTACCTAAATACTAATTGCTACACGACACTAGACTAATTTCCCTGACTAAAATGACCCTTCTAATATTATAATCGTTAGAATAATATGTTAAACATAATATAGTATAGAACTACCTCTTAAACAAGATTATTATTATTATATAAATTATCAATTAATAATCAGACTAATGTATAGATTATTTCAATATTGACAAATTTATTAAAATATCTTAGTATAATTTGTTAAATGTTATTTCAAATATGATTTGGGTCAATTGAGCAAATGGAAGAAGCTTTGCTTGTTCTTTAAAGGATTGATTTTAAGATTCATTCTAATCTGCAGCATCGTTTATGATAAATTTACGGTATATTAACATGTATTCTACTTTGCAATAAGACTCACCTTTTCCTTTTGCATCGGGGAAGATCTGCACGATATAATAGTGGTCAGGACATTCGTCTTCCATTCCAAACTTCTCCAATGCGTTTGTGATTACTGTGTTCACCTTTTCCGTATTATTTACCTGAAATAGAAATCAAGGAATGTAATATAGTGGTGGTAATGTATTAAAGATATGTGTAGCCCTAAATTAACTAGGTATTTCTTATGCCCCATACCCCTAAATTAATTAGGAATTTCTTTCTTAAGTGGATTCATAAATTTTAAATCAACTTCAAATCAGCTAGACTTAGCTTTTTATAGAATGTCAATTTTTATTTTGGTATATTTATACATTTTCATGAATTTGAGAAAATTTATAAGTTAAAACTATATTGACATACTATAATCTACATAATATATTTGCAAGAAACTATCATTGAGAGATTATTAAAGTAACTAGCTTCATAGGTTTCACAGAATGGCAGTATTTATGTCGTTGTAAATAAACGAATAAAAGTCTGACTCGGTATTAACTTACAACCATGCTTTTATAATTAACTCCAGCGGTATCGCCAGCTGCATTCGGCGCTTCCAGATTGAGTCGCATTTTGATAATCTGAACGTTGGGTTGATTCATACTGGCTAATGAGGAGAGACGCATCATCTACACGATCGAAGGAGTAAGAAAGTAATAAATAGTAAATTATATAATAATAATACTATTTTCTAATAATTATTAAATGCATGTTAATTAAAAAAATGTTATTGAAATACTTTTATTGTTAATCTACTACTTTCAAAAATATTAGCGGTATGATACAATCAAAGGAATATCAAAATAAATTATGTAGTAAAAAGCGCTATATCCACCCCCATTTGTTAAAAAAATTATAAATGCAATGTATAATAATAATACACATCCAGACCTCTATATACCCAGACGCGACAGTTAGATAAAGCTTTTAATTAAGCCTGTCATAAGTAGACCTACTCAGAAATAAATTAGCTCAACATAGATATCTCATGTAAATAAATGTTTATTTAATAACGATGTTTGAGTTCAAACAGCACATTTAACTTAATATTAATTAATCAGAATGAAATGAATAAACATAGGTAACTCATATTTCACTATTTAAGTTCAGCTATTTGTAAGTACATTCTACTCTAGGCATAGACAGCCTTCTGTTTGTAAACATACACAAACTCTCAACTAAATTATGTTCAAATTATTTCATTTGTTATCTTCAAAATAAAACTGATGCCATTTGGTAGTACCTACTACAAAAGAAGATTAATCAAATGATTCTTTTAATAGCAAATATTATTTATAATATATATATAATATAATTTTGTTTTTGTTTCGTTGAGCTATAACACAGCGGTACCACCAAATAGCACCAGTGCCTAATCCTGTGACATCAGCAAACCATTGGTAAGCGCAAAAATTATTGCGTCACAGCCACCCTATGTTATATCAGTTCATTCTATCTGTGAAAATTTGAATTTTGGAACAATGTGGAACAAATTTGCTCCGCTTTACACGGGCAATTTAAAAGTGGAGCAATACATTTTCCGCGCAAACGCTTCGGCAAATTTTTTATTGACGGCGAATAGTTTCTTCCAGCAAATTTCTTCAATAAACATTTATAATTGGTCGATAATTATTATTTGTTAGTTTATATTAACAAATAGTAATTTATTTATAATATTTGTTTATTATACGTTGTATGTGTTAATATTATATTGAAAAATACATACAAAAATATGTACCGTTTATATTATGTACTTGTAGAGTTGTCTGGTATATTCCTATGAATTTGTAAATATTCGTATGTTTAGAGTAATTGCTAAATAAATGTATATTGTTATTAATTATATGATGTATTATATAGTACGAGCCTTACGTAATATTTTATTAAAGTATCTATTCTAAGAATACAAGATATTTTATGTTTTTACATAAGATTTTAATGAGTCATTTAACGTAATCATATTATAATGAATTTTTTAGACTCAATGTATTAATACATATATATATAATATAGTAAATATATAAGGCATATGGTAAACATATAAACTATATTTAAATGTAAATATTCCGTGAAAAAGCTCATCATACTAGAAAATAAAATGCAACGTACATACTTTTTATGCTAGCGTCATTTGGTATTACAAAAGTTAAGCAGAATAAATAGTTACGATCAGAGATATAATAATATATGAGTAGGCATGTCTCGACGTTCGTTAATGTATTTCTATTAAGATAATTTATTTGTTATCATATATCATAATATAATGTACACATATAGACATATTTAGAACAAATAAATGTCGCGTAATATACATACAACATACATTTATTACTTTAATTATTCCTGTTTAATGAAAAATCTTTTCGTGCCATAAGTAATGGTACTGTGTCTATATTCCACTTTGAACTATAAACATAAAATATAAAAGCATACAAATATATATTATACAATATTTATAGTATAAATTTATGAAATGTTCATTAATATGAATATGTGATAATCATATATTTGATATCATAAAAAATATTTTAAATGTAATATTGGATTCAAAAACAGAAATGTATAACCCCTAGTTAATACAAATTTAATATATTGCTGTATGTATTAATTAGAGATGAATGTACACTGTGGACTGTTACTGGCTTTGGTGACAATTAATATAAAACTGAATATACGTAACCAAATATTACAGTTATAAAAATTATTTATTGAAGTAAACTTACAAATATATAAAAATTAGCGACCAATTATCCAATCAGAAACTTGTATCGGAAAAATTTGCTGAGAAAATTTGCCATAGCGCTTACAGGAACAAATGTATTGTTCCACTTTTAATTTGCCGTGTAAGCGGTTCGGTAATAAAGTGGAGTACTTTCTTGCACGTATAAGTCAAGCTTTAGAAATTTAAAAATAGTAAAATAAATTATAAATGAAACAAAAAAATTACATTTTAAACATATACACTTTTTTTTGCTTAGTTGCTGATTTTCATACAAAAACTGTTATTTATGATCGTTTCCACAAAATACAGTCTATTGCTTTAAATTTAAAAAACAATAATTAATATTCTTATTTAGATAATAAAACGCAGATGAAAAAAAGAAGAATGTTATATACCTGCTTGTTCCCAGTCCCTCCAGCACAAAGACCACCTCGCACAGCAACCCCAAGCGGCTCCCCACTGCAAACGGAGCTGTGTGAACTGGAGAGTGAGGCTGAGTCTTCCAAACCCCCAGAGCTCAGAGAACAGGCCGCTGCACCGCTCCCACTACTGCTTGCCGTGGAGATAGCCTCTACTGCAGGGGAACCTCCCTGCTGCTGGGGAGAGTGGCCACTGCATTCAGAACTGACGATTTGGTGAGAGAGAGGTGGAAATAATAAATGTACTTTTGAAGCCGTCTGTAGTATTTACATTTTCACCAAAGAATTAAAAAAAATATTATATTAATTATTTCTATAATTTGTCACAAAAATTTAAATACATATATTTTACGATAGCTTTTATGTACTACTATAAATTAAAAAAACAGTAGTACAATATATGTATTCGAATATTTGGGGAGAGAGAGGGAGGGGTTGTAAGAACAATAAGAGTATATACAAATTAAATTTTAGTTTATTTAAGGTTTTTAATTTAGTACATTCTATTAGATGAATTAATATATATATATGTATGTTTATAAATAATTTTCATAACGTTTTACACCACTTAAAATTATATTAATAGTATAATATATATGTATATTTGAATATTAGGAGAGAAAGAGATGGCAGTAAAGAATATAATTAATATAGAACATTATAATACAACTATTATTCTTATTCGTATGTAAATAGTTTTAGCAAGTTTAACGCTGAATTTTGAAATGAAGTAAAGCTAGTAAGTATATGTTATAACAATATGTTATTTGCATATAAATTAAATAAAAAATATAATCAGGTCCCTGGTATCAGGGTGGGGGAATAAGGTCCATGATAATATGTATTGTTACTATGAATAAAATGTTATTCTACATAATTTTGTATAAATCATTCACCTGTTCCTCCTTGGACATGTTCGACCAGGTTCAAGCTCAGTAGATCTTGCTTCTCTGAAATATAATTGTAAAAAATAAATAGAAAAACGATCCCTATTTAAGAATGAATTTTAAAATTAACTATATAATAGGGCTACGTTATTTTCACGTGGGTTGTTTAAATATATTGTTTAAAAGGAAATTATAAAAAATAACGATATAAATAAAGTTTTATTCACCGTATTTAACTGGTTTGACAGCTTTTAAGTTTTATTTTTATCACCAAATTAAATTCTAACCGAAGCTTAAGATTTCTAATAACGGT
Source organism: Invenusta paracnida (assembly GCA_036023295.1). NCBI lineage: Eukaryota > Metazoa > Platyhelminthes > Proseriata > Coelogynoporidae > Invenusta > Invenusta paracnida. The sequence goes on from JAYRBW010021117.1 coordinate 40,495, forward strand.
GAAATAGCTGTACGTATTTTAATAAATTTCAGTAGTATATTTGAATAGTATAATATTTGTAAATGTTTTTAAATTAAAATACTAACTGAATACATAAATGTATATATACATACATACAGAGTAAGGCAAAAGTCAAGCCCCTGTAAAAATAAATTATATATACAAAAACACACTAAACTAGATAGAAAAATTCAAAATATATATAATTATCCAGTTCCAAGCCAATCAAAATCGATAAAATAGCCACAGAAATTGGGTTGGCAGAATATTACCTTAATTTGACCTTTATTATTCTATGTTTAACTATACTTTAACAATGGTTTAACAATGACGCTTTCTACAGAAGAGAGAATTAAGATTATTCTTAAATTATTGCTAATAGATATGAATATGAGAGAATGAATAGTTAAAATATAGTTATGTTGTAAATAGTAATAATACATATCGTATATCATTTGATTTAATCTTTTTACTGGGGCAAGACTTAATATATAATATTTCCATGGAAATGAACACAGCTTAGTTCTTAGTCACCTTGCAGAGGGATCCATGTAGTCAATTGACTCGAACCAGACTGTGAATAACTCGTCCTTCACGAAGGTGTAGTTCTTGGCCGCTGACTGATACATCGAAATACTGGCCAGCACGTCGAATTCCTTCCGTCGCTTGTCGAAGTTGATGAGATTGTTCCGCACAGTGTCCGCATGTGCGTTATCGATCATTGTGAGGTCTGTGAGGAAGGTGCCCATGTACGGTATTGTGCCCACCATATTTGTACCTCGCTGGAGTAATGTCGATAATGGTAAAGGACGAATTAGAGAGGGAAGAGATATCAAATGAAACAGATATTTACGCATCAAAATAAAAAACGTATACTTTAAAAAGCTTTTATATACACATAATAAAATTGTGTAAAAAAATGTCGGTTAATTAAGATTATAATAGTACAAAACAAATTGTTTTATAATAATATATAAATACTTTTATAAATATTATATAATAAATCATAATAATCCATAAGTCATATGAAGGTGTTATTGCTCCAAACAGATTTTTGATGTGAAAGTGCAAATAATTATTTGAGCATAAGAAAAATAAAATAGAAGCTGAATGAGAAGGATAAAACAGCAAAATAGTGCTCGTATGCTACTTTTTGTATATTTCCGTATAGAATTGCCATCAAAACATTATTAGGATTGTTTGTAAGAAAAATAGGGCGTGGATAAAACGCATAAATTTTCATAACAATTTAGTCATATATACTGGACAGATGCAAGATAGAGTTTCAATCTTACGTTACCCGTCTGTTGATGAGAAATTATTGTCTAACTAAATATTATGTAAGGAGAATTGTATTGCTTTGATGCCCACATATACGATTGAACTACTTTCAAACCAAAATATTAATTTAAAAAAAACTCATTTTCAGTTTATTTATATTCAAACGTATCAATTGATAGTGAATTATTGAATATAGCATTGTACTACACTAGTATATTGTATTTACACTGTAAACATCTGATATTAAAATGTAAGACAAAGTATACCACATGGATTAATATTATGCTATAAATAAACTATAGATAATACACAGTTAAGAAATTATTTCGAGTGTTTTCAGGATTTTATGGTAATAAAATTGACACGTTTTAAGTATAAAATTGAAAAATAAATATATCTGGCATATTATAATTTCATTTTGAGTTTAGTTATTTAATCATCCAATTAATTACATGTTTCTAATATATGGCGTAATTATTTTCTACAATTATCTAGAAAAGCTAGATTAAAAGAATATTTAGTAATACTAATTTAGTACAATACGTTATTAGGAGTTTTTTGTTTTCATTAACAAACTTTTTACTAACCTTAAATACCTACCTTAAAACATTATAAGTATTGCATATTCGTCTACAATGGAAGTTTTTATATTTACACATTTTAATATATTTTAATGTATTTTCTAATAATTTAGTTGCAAAATATTTCACACAAAAAAGTAAACTATAATATGATATCTATGCATTTATAAATATACATAATATGCATATAAAACGTGAAAGTTAGATGTTTGTAACTTTTTAAATATTCAACCCCTTAAAAATTATTACTAAATGACGTCATATTAAAATCAGTGGCATCACTAAAAGAAAAAAAGTTTCAAATATGAAAAGCAACTAATACTTCATTTTAATCGCTTTATACTCGTACATAGGCATTTAATGTTGATATACTATAATACACACTTACCGGATTTTTAGTAGAGTTGGAAAACTTTCGGAATAATCCAAACCGGGACTGTTTTATGGCTTGTTTTTTGTCAACTTCTGGGAATTTCGCAGTCCCTTCCTGAAAATGGAAAATTTAAGTGTTACTTTAGTACCTACTATAGGATAACAATGAAAAGTTATGAATTTAATAGGCAGTTTTTTAACAGCAATATTTTAGTATCTCAAAAGTCAATAATTAAGAATATTGAAGCAGTAAAATGGACAGTAAAGTAATAATTATAAAACAACAAATGAGAATAATTCTGAAGTTGAACTAATGAAGCGAGCGCATTATGAATAAGAGAAGAAATCAATATAGAGATCTATAAATTACTTTGCGTAGAAGTTCTCGACCACATTCTTGATTGTTTTCGGCACTCACGATTTTCGAAAGTTCGAGGAAGAGCTGCCAATGACTAGGTTCCTTTCTGAAAGTTTTATTAATGCCATAATAAAATTTTATTATGAATAAAATATTTTATTAAAAGTTAAAATATAATATATGTATAAGAGTAGGAAAATATTCAATAACTCCAAGACTTATATTAGAAACTGAATAGAATAAAAATTAAGATTAAATTTATACATTTTAAAAATACAAGTGACATATTTCAATTAATTGTTATTTAACTTGACTATTAAAATAAAACTAATAACACATACAGCCACATGCTACGGCTAACTCAATTAATGAGTGCAATAAATTTAACGTAATATATGTTCATGACGCCAAAACAACAGCTTGCTGTCATAAAATGTTAAAACAAATAGAAAACTGAATCACATTTAGCCATTACTATCCAATGCCTTGACAATCAATATTATTTATAATAAGGCATCTTACTTTTCCAGATGTCTCCAACAGTGCCGCAGCCGGTGGATTTCGTGACTCTGAAGACCGCTGATAACGGCGGTGAGAGTGGAGAAATTCTTGAGCGCTCGGAGCTCCTAGATAACAAAATATGGGTACGGAACGATCGAGTGCGTTAGACAGACTTATCGCCTATTAGAAGTAAAGCAGTGAGTAATATGCTATCCAACAAATATAATAAAAGTATTTTTACTTATAGTATTACTAGTAGATAGTCTATAATGCTGATACAGAGGATTCTTTGGATATATATTAGTATATAACTCGAATAACAAAGAAAATTATTTACTTATGCTTAGGCATGTTATGTCATTTATTGACTTTACACTAAATTAAAAAGGGAAAATTGAAATAATTAACATTACCCCAACACAATCAAAAGTAAGAACGCCGCATCACAATGAAAATTATGAAAGCGCAACAGACTAATGTATAAATCTTCATAACATTTATCTCTAAGACCAGTCATTCTAAGCCATTAATAATACCGAAATTTCGATGTTAAATTACAATATTAATACAAACGTTACAAATATAACAACAATATATTTGGTAAAATTAATCAACTACCATTTTACCAATTGGCTATTTTACAGTACACCATTATAATGTTGAGAAATTTTGAAGGATGAAATAAACTTACACAGCATCCTATCATATACCAGCACAATTTTATCAAAATAAATAAATATAAATTTCAGTCAACTAAGATCTGTACTTTATATTAGGCCATTAATAATCATAAATTGTAGGTACTGACGTTATACAAGTGTAAGTTTCAATATTATGAAGAAATTATGAGGATAAAATGCAGGTAAAGGTTAGCAGGTATATTTTTCCAAACGACACCAAGTTGTATTAACTAACTACCACAGATGCGCTTATTACAAAAACTACATATACTTGGTACTAAAAACTGAAGTAAACTGGCTCTAAAGTGTCACTTATATTTTCTTTTAATTACACACAGCACTATATAACTGCACTGTATGAGTATGTCTAATATTCTCACAGCCAGTATGACTGTCTTGAAATATTCGCGGATGACGACGTTAAGTTTAAATATAGTACATTCCACTACGCTGACAAAATATGCTTAATTTTAACTATAATTTCATTAAACATCCGCATTAACAAATTGTACATATTAAGTAGGCATCAAAAGTACTAAGTAAAGTATAGGTACTATTAATTATTAATTATGTAAGTATATTTAATGGTTTGAGGCAATGAATTGATTTGTTAAATAGGTTCATATTGGTTAAAAATTGGTTAAATATATTACAAATTTAGAAAAAATTATTGAATCTTACAGTTATAGATAACAAATAAAATGGAGAAAGATTAAATAAATCAAATGATAAAAAGTATTTCTTATAATATGGTGACAGTAAATTAACTATTAACGCTCAATTATTCATCATACTTGCATGACGAATAATATTAAACATTGTGTATCTATGTATTAAATGCTAGAAACACTAGAAAATGTTATAAGTTGACATTTTATTGGATCAGAAATTTTCAAATAACTGAACTAAATTTTCAAATATTCATTGATTAAATAAGTTGGCAGAATGGGAATAAAAACCCTGAAAATATGTAAAATAGCATGGAATACATCCTGACGAAAAAAAATGAAGTCAAGTCACGATTTTATTTCAAACATTAAATTTAAGTTATAAATATTTCGTTATTTAAACTAAATCTACATATTATATCTTAGTAGGACAACAATATTACGCCAACTAACACGGTATAACTGTAAAGTATTGTTTATATAATATAACCTTTCCTATTAACTCCTCCCAAGCCGAAAACCAAACCTCGCCAGAACGCTACATGGGTTGGGTGACATGAATCACACTTAGTATACAAGATGAGTCGTCCTTCGTTAAAAAAGGAAAAACTTTCTAGAGTGAGACGAGACTATCGAGCAAGAGGGGGGAGAGAGAGAAAGAGTGCGAGAATCTAGAATGGCGTTACCCATTGGCTGGTATTGTTGGCACGGTAGTCAAGGGGAACAAACGCCAGAGGGAATTTTACTGTACACTGTTTCTTGCTCATTAAAGAGGTATTATAATACGAAATAAGCGCTGGGACAACACAAAAAGTCTATATATGTTTGTTTCCTAGGGTAGTTTACTGTGAACGGTCGATAAAATCAATGATTAGCAAACACTACCGAGAATATATTTTAAAGGTAATGTACATATTATATTTTCCTGGACGTAGGTGTGTACCTACCCGGCAAATTAGTACTGGTAGGTTACAATTTGTTCCCTGAGTTAGTTTCAAAATAAAATGTAACTGTCATTAACGTAATTTAATTCAACGGTCGGAAAATTTATAATGCAATCTAATAGCTTTTCAATGCGCAAATCAAAATGTTGCAAATCTTAAGTAAAGTTGTGAACTATAAAATCAACGATTTCAAATACATATTAAAAATATGTATGCATTCCGAGAAAGATTTTTTTTAACATTTTGAAGTAAAATTAAGCCGTTAAAAAGCGACAGAGAGTTCAAACTATTGACGTAATTACATTTTAGAAAAGCCTTGATCAATATTGTTTGGCATAATGATCAGTTACTTTTGATTTTAACAAACGAGAGTGTGATCTGAAGTTTTAATGTACTGATTTTCCCCCAATTATATACAACAGCAGATTTTTATAATATAGCGATTATATAAATATACGAGAAATAGTTTTTATTATACTTGGCGCAACCAAATATAAGTACCCTCTTGAAAATGTTAAATTCAATAAATATGCAAATATGAATCTAACAATAAAGTATTCATAAATGTTTCTACGTTTATGACGTAAACAAAACAGATTATAATATCAGAATATATTAATTATATAGTTACAATAATTATTGTGGCATTATGTTCAGAATTTATGTCAACGTATTCTTACATTATACCAACGAAGTTTGTTTTCAGTAAAACATTCAATATCCTAATTAATAAATAAATAACAAAAAGCGAGATAATTGATTAATTAATGATACAGACTGAAGAAATAGTTTTGCAATAAATAAAAAGTCAATTATAAACGTGACTAATTGTACTAGATATATTAATTTTAGGAAGAGATTTTAATATTAAATAATATTAATTTTCATTAAAATTCATAATGCGACTTTTTTTAGATTAATTACTATGAATGAAGATAACATATTTGAATTAAAACTTGCAACTGAGATATAAAATTACAACAATTTCTGCTTGCAACTAATATTTTAGAGCATAAGTATATCCAACATGACTCTCTCACTAAAACTTAAAATTTGTAGTTAAATAAAACGTAATAGGTAGAAATGGCATAGATGAATCTAATTATATTTATTGTGATTATCTTATGGTATTATGTATTACTTGTTTTCTCGCTATAGAGTTAATTTAAAATTGGTTATTAAATTGGTTTTATACGCATTTACCGTCGATAGGTGTATTATGACTTAAATTTAGTAGGAAACAGGATATAAAAAACTATAAGTAAGGAGTACAAATATATGCCACTAAACAGAACAAATATTAAAATAATAGTAAGATTTTAAATTTCATAATTTTGGTGACCCCTATTATAGAGTTCAGAGCCTTTTAACTTTAACAACGAGCAGTAATAATATACCGTTTGTGGTAAATTTCATTCCTTAGAAAAGTTAAACAATTATAGACATACATATTATAGTAAAACGAATCTATCTATCTAGTTATCCATATATTACAAATAGTGTAGGAGGGTCGGAGAACGTTCGATTACACTCGTGTCGGCATGACTCACCGCAGCGACCCCAATCCACCGGAAGATCACGATGGCCCTCTGGGCAAACTTGAGACCCTCTGGGAGCAGGATTGTGGTCACGACGGCGTTCACCACAAGATTGAACTGGCGGATAGTGGCATCAACAGACCTGGCAGGGGAGCCTCGAGCGCGGGCCAAGAAATGGTGCGGGATCACGCGGAGGAAGAGATCCTGTGTGGCGCCAGGGAAAGGGGGTTGGAAGAGTTATCAGGATTGTTATAAGTCACTCATATAAGTATATGATAATCTCTTTTCGAATATTTAAACTTATTTTGAATTTTTTACGTACTTTACTGTACTATGTAATACTGCAGAAAATTACTCCCAAACTTTGTCTAAAGGTAACAAATAGTGTGGTTTGTCGTTATCAGGATTGTATTATAGAAAATGGTAAACAGCTTGAGCATTTGTCATAAAAACATACAATATTATTCATTTTGTAATTTTTATTAATATTCTGTTACAGAATATTAATAAAAAAATAACATTTGTTAGTTACAATACTGTTATTAAAATAAAAATTATCTAGATTAATATTTTCTATTTTTTAAATTTTAATGAGTTTGATTATTTTTGCGCCACACTGTATAATAACAATAGGAATACATAAAAGTAAAAGCGATACTAAGGTCGAACGCTCAATAGTGAATTAATTATTTAAATACAAACTGACATTTAAGATTTTAAAATTCTTAGAAGAATGTAGCATCCAACTTTCGTTTGCAATTTAACTTCTGAGTGTTAGTTTTTTAATTCAAAATCTTTTTCAAAAAAGTTTTTTCCACATTTGATAAATGTAGGGTTTAATATTTAAACAAGGAAGACACCAATAAAAACGAATATATGCAGTTTTAGATAATTTTATATAAATATAAATGTTGAAAGAGCTCGATTATACTTCATACTTCTGCTAAACTGTTTAATATCTCATAAAATAGTATAAAATGAACAATAATCATAAATTTTAAAATTTTAGTAGTTACCTAATATTTTGTTTGATATTATTTCTTATTAGTTTGTGAATATTATACGTGCAAATTCCGTTTAAAAAAGGGTATTTTCTTGAAGAACACTAATAAATGTGAATATTAAATATATTACATTTCTAATATTCGTTGGAAATTTTGTTTAATGAAAAACCTTCGAAACTTCCATTTAGTGGATTGGACAATGTGTGTAAATAAGTGTAACGATGTTTTATTTACACCTTATTTCTAGAAAACGGTTTATATGATGAGCACAATATACGCCACAAGCATTAAAAACAAATAAAGATAAAAAAAGCAGTTATCTGTTGAAAGGAAAGTAAGTTAATCATAGTTTAACATTAATACTAACATGTTTTGTACGAGACAGAAATACTACTATGTTAAGTTGTTTATAAGAGGTAGTGAAAATCGACAGAAAACAACTGATTATAAAATAAGACGGCGTGCTTTGATATTAAATTGCCTTCGTTCATTTCCGGAACAATATTGTATATATTAAGTGACTAAAGAAGAAAACACTTGATGAATGTTTTGTTTATATTACGCCTCTTATAGGTAAGAGCAATCTAAAGCGCATAATAATTCTTTCCAGTATTTCCTTAAAATGTATCATGAGCAGCAGCAAGCAAGAATGGGATGTGAAATAAATAAACATACTTATACAGAAAAATATAAAACGTTGAAAAGGTGCGTCACGTATTTTACCATTAGATTGTATCCGCATGTCTTTGATTTTGCGATGATGGCTAGTTAGACAATGACATTATGATACATGCCAGGCAGTTTTAGAGTATAATGAGTAAGCTATTATATCAATTTTGTATCTGGTGATCGGCAAAGATTTTTGCGGTTAGTATTTGTTGGCACATAAAAGCGTTATAATGACGTCCGAATCACATAAGAAATTGGCTGTTTGCAGACATTATTCTATTCTTAGCCGCGAGTCGTTCACAAAAATGCAAAGAGGAAAGAAAGGAAAGACTGACAAATTATATTGAACAGCAACGCAGGGGAAATAAATCAGTGAAGCTCAATCAGGCGACGAACAGATAGACAGAAATTTCCCAAGTTCTCGAGTTTATTGTAAAAATTTCTGAGCGATTGGGGTAATTTACGGAGCATTATAAATGCATATACAAAGCCAGTAGTTATTGATTGTAGCGATTGATCTAGGAAGACAATCTTTACATACAAAGATTGAACATTATGAGGGACGGGTATATAGTTTATTGACAGGAAAATAAAATGGACAGAAGGTATAACATGAACGCTTATTCTTATAACTTAAGCAAACGCTCACCTTGTCTATCAAGGTCAACTGTTGAGCAACAGTCGCAATTTCCAATTGAGAAAAGTCGATAATTCTCCGATTACCAGTGAGCGACCCATCTGTTCTATCGTGAAGGGTAATCTTATTCGCGTCATCGGGATCTGAAATAAGACAATTTGAGATTACAAAAACCCACATTTTGGAAAATATGATAACACTGCGTTCCAGTAAGAACTAGTAATAGGACTCAATTTAATTTGTTAACAAAAGTCAAATAGCTTTTCGTGTTTAGTCAATTCTTGCTAGTCTTATAAAATAAATTTATTTTAACTAGAAAAGGAAAAAAAGCACTTGCAAATTAAAATCATAAATTCCTGTGAATTTCTAGCATAAAAAAAATATTTTAAGATTAAACTTATATCCTTTACAATTACAATAATATAATCACATAACAAATTTAAAAGTGAAATAAAATGTAGGTCATGTTTTTATTAAGTAAAAAATATAACAAAATTCAGTTAGATTCTCGTCAATTTAATACATAAAAAGCACCAGAAAATCATTTTTTACAAACATATACTGTAAAACATGAATATATTTAACATATAAAACCAAATAATATACAGTATAATTAAATAGAATGTCATTTTATAAAATGCAAAAATTCTATATAGACAAAATAAATCTCTAATTATTGATTACACATATATATTTCACATAATATTATCCTTCAATAATCCATAGATAATTTATTAATACAAACAACACAAAGTTAACGCCTACAACTGCACGCAGATAACACAATAATAAATAGTTGTAACCGCACACTTGTGTTCGACATAATATTATATAACAAGTCAATGAATAGTATTAACTATATAAACACATGTAAATAATATGTAAATCATGTGCTGTCATATAGATCATTGAACTCAACTGTACAAATTCCTCCACCAAATACCATCGATTCTAAAAAGACATCCTATCTACACACCAGTGCACATAAATCTATAGCTTACAACCTTTATCGCCATCGCCCGGTCGGCTAACCAACTTAAACTATGAAGTATACACATATATAAGCAACCTTGCAGCCAATATATGTAGGTCAATTCATATGAGGACCATAAACACGTAACATAGTATACGAACGAGTACAATAAATCAAAATTGCCCAACTATATAATTCGTATAATAACAAAATTCAACTGCAAAACTTAGACACCAAACCACCTTAGCGTACATTTTCTGAATGACTAGAGCTAATTAATTTAGATTAATTAAGCCGAAGGCTTTCAGAGACAAGTTTTATTCATCACTCACGAAAGAAATATCCTTCGTTGATAATTCACGGTCGATATTGCCTGAATGTTGATATATTTTTTCAATTTACATGAAATATGATTTATACTAAACTTCTTATTAGTATTGTACTATTATAAAATTCTTTCGGATATCATACACCTATTTTATACAATCCAAATACATTGGCATGTTTATGGGGAGAGAGGAGACATAAGAAAACTAACAAAAATTAATAATATAAACAAAATACCAAAATATTATGAATGCAATTTTGGATATAAAGGTATATACATATATATACATGAAATGATCAATAGAATTAGCTTATAACATGCGATAATGAAAATATCATTAGAGGACAACAATTATTATAGGAACCAAATGCTGCACGAAATTCTTACTTTACATATACTGATATTATTACTGTGTTAACATACATATAGTACATTGTATAAACTGGAAACTAATTGTATTATAAGCTTACAATATTACGTATTATTTATCGATTATTTTGAAGTGCAAACATATTTTCTACCTAACAAAAAGGCTCAAGAAGAATGAAAGAATGATTGTATGTCGTAGATTACAAAATAATAAATTCATTAGTCACCAAATTCCTACAGTAGTGCGTGGAATGTAAATAAAGGTACTTAAGCACTGTATAATTTGTGGTAAGCTATTATACTTTCGTCCCAACTCCTACAACTCTGGAGTATTCCATCAAGGTATAGGTACTACACATAATATGCACACAGTTAGCGTTTGTATGTATACTCATATGTAATATTATACTAACCCAAGTATGTATTGATGTTACATTGTATAGTTTGTGTAAGTTATATATAACGTACTTTATAAAATAGATATATAGTAAGTAAGTACATACCTACTATATAAATCCAATAGTAAATAATTAAATATTTACACAATCCTGTCGAATAAACAACATCTGTAATATTCTGATCCCAATATTATGTACATATTATATTATTGTATATTATTACGTAGTCGTCATTCCAAAAGTCTATATGATACTTAATAATAGTCAAGAGAACTATAAAATGCTAAGGAGTATAATTTGTGAAACTCTCTGAGCCAAGTGGGTATTTAAGAATATATATATATTTTCATAAATCACAACCCAATCCTGACGAAGAATAATTATGGATATTAGCAAGTGTGTTGATGGAGTATACTGAATATTATGTTGAAGCCTCACCCTAAAAAACTCCACATAAATCATATAATTTAGTATAGTTTGTTAGAGAAATGTGATAAGAATAAATTTGGATATTGTTTTAGATATAGACTATTACTGAACGTGATAATTTAAAGTGAGCAACAATTTACTACAAAATCAGCATTCCTGAATGTGTATATAATATTTATAGTCATAGTACCTTTTAACAATAGGATTTACTTACTTCCACTGAATCGCACACACACTATACATACGAGATACTGTAAATTGGTTGTAATTCACTTACATAATTTAATATTTTTAGCTTGTCTTTGCAATTGAGCAAACCTATTTTATGCTCAATCAATTTGCCGATAACTTAAGAAATATTATATAGCTGTAGAAAGTATACAATAAATATATTATAAGGTATAGATTTAGCCTAAATTAAGAATTCCTCGCTTTTAGGCGCAAAATATTAATTTCAAGCTTACCGGAGCATCCAGAAACGTCGATTGAAACTTCGCGGTACACTGAAATGGAGAAAAAGTAAGCCAGGGTGGAAAATAGAGGAAAATTGGACATAGAGGTTAACTAATGAGTGCAAATATCGGTACCATACAGTACTTATAAGACAGAAAAGGAAAAGTATAGTAGGTCGTGTGTCTATACCAACTGCGTCTACGACTGGACGGGACCCGTGTAAAATAATTCATGAAATAGACAGCAAATTTTATTTAATTATTTTCAGGCATATTTATATAATATGTAAGAGACATGTGGTTTTCGGTCTTTAGGATTATACTGCTTTAGTTCAACAACCTCCTGAATGACTGTTTTTTTAAGAGACGGCTGCCTAGAAATATTGTGAACTGGAAGATAGTTGTAGATTGAAGAAAACAGTTCATACTCTGGCGAGAATATGAATATTATAAACATTACACAGTCATCGGTGCTGCTAAAGGCGTAAATGGGGTTTACAGCCCAAAATATAGTGCTGCGGTGTCAAGCGCTACCTCAGTTTTTCTGGCATCATTCGACACAGTGCCATTGAACAGATAAGAGGGGGAGCCAAGGGGTACTGGAGTGAACACTGGCATGAGTCACTATTATGTCACCTCGGCTCTATAATGGTCGATGATTCAGTCTAAATAATGTGAAATGGCTCTCAGATATAGACAATATTTATGTCAGGCAATAAACTAAAAGAAGATTATATTATATATAATGGTTTTTCAGTGGTGATTGAAGGCCAGAATAACACGAAACAAATACCACAGGGAGTCAGCAGCGACAGACTAGAATGAGAAACTAGTCGTCTTGTCTGCTACTCATTCAATTAGGATGGTAACTATAAAGAAGAATACTATTTGATAACATTGCCTTTTACTACTACTATGACGAGTGAAAAGAATATCGCTAGAGGTCATCGTAGAACAAAGTCACCAACTCCCAGAGGTTATTATGACATTAGAAAAGGTACTGGTACTGCACAGACCATTGTTCACAGCTGCGTACTGCGGTTAGCAGTAGTATTTTCGGCAGGAATAGATCGATGTTAGTACGTGCCTTGTTTAGAAAATAAGACTTCATCGAATTGACAATATACCAGCGATTCAATTATAGTCATATACATATATACACAATAAACATCAAGTATTTATTTAATTGCTATATTCACTATAAATTATGTTGGAGTATTTTATTTCGGCCAGCGGCACCTTTAGTATAATGTCACATTTTTATTCCTAAAGTTTGACTACAAATAGTCATACATAGAATATTTACAGCAAAGAATACAAAATATACTATACATATATGTAACTATCGTAAAAATATAAGATCAATAACAAATAATACCATTTAAACAAATTGATTAGTAGATTTCATACAGTTATAAGCACAAACACAAAATACATTAAAACTATAATAACATGCCGTGTAATTCTAAAAAAAAAACAATTAGATGAAAACATTAATACGTATTTAATTAATACTAAATTTATAAACAAATGGTTATTAGAATTATTATGAAAAAAGTTAATAATATTAACAATATATACGAGTCGTGTATATATACGTGTCTTGTACGATCAGACTGAAAATAGAAACAAAGACCAGGAACCAAAAGGAACATAATTCTTCTTTCGGATATCATTATCAATTTATTAAAAAGAGTCATTTTTGTTTTTTATTTCAGTTTAAAAAATAAATTTCGAAATTTGGAACATAATTTCTGTTTTGTTTGACTTTTTCACATGATAACGCATGGTCAATCCTATTTTCTTACATAATATACAATAGAAGGATGCTTCTTTATAGCTCAAGCGTTATAATATACAGAACTAACTCACGGTTGTTGGCAAGCGCGTGCTCTCTGTGGAAGCGATCAAACACTCCGATGATCCGGTTCTGCAGCATTTCCAATCCGGTCTTAAGGTCGGATCGACGGGCCCGCTCATACCAGCCATGGACCATGCTGAGCATCATTTCAAGTGCCACATAGTCGGGTGGGATGTTGAAGTCATCGAGGTACTGCTCCTCCAACCAGAGGTTCAGGAAGGTCTTCACAGCACTGTAGGAATAAAAGGTGGATAACAGACAGAAGCATTTTATCCAATAGAAGGGAGAGAAAATAAGAGTAAATTTTAGCAATTTGTTATTTATGTCACACAAAATATCAACTGAAAACATAGAAATAGATACAATAGTTTTTAATATGTCTTATTAACAAACTTAAATATGGACGGATATTTGATTTTAACAGAAAAAAATGTAAATTCTCGAGATTTTTTATACAAAAAAGAAGAAGAGAAGATAATAACATAATATAACTGCGTTTTATATCTATAACCATCCTTCAAATAAGATACTTTCTTCGTTAAAAGGAGTCAAAAATCACCACAAAAATGAATGCAATAATACATCAAATTGTATAAATGTATTATTCAGTTTGAAAAAACGGTTAACCTACCTATATTAATAAATATAATTTTATTAAAATTCTTTGACATTAATAGAGATAACACAATAAAGTATTCAAAAATTCTATTGGATATTATTCCATTGTTATATAAACATGTTGATGCGTTTGTATGCATATTCTATAGTGGGTTTTCTAATTCTCAGTAGTTGCTTTTAGGTAGCATGTAGTGGAAGCTGAATGTGTAATTTATAAGACCGATAGAAAATCACAAAAGCGAAGACGGCGCGATAAATATTATAATTAGTCGAATCTTTTCACAGGCTGTATCATAAAAACCCACCTTCCAAACAAAACAAGACATAATAACAAGACCGACGAACAACGATTCTGGGATGTCAATTAGGTATACCTATATTCTTGTTAATAGACTTGACAAGTGTACGCGCACATATAGCTAAAATATGTGTATTGCTTAGTGGATTACTAATACTAAAACGTATTGAAAACAGCAGTGACAAATTGTAAATGTATGCCACACTACAAATACTACAGATTGTGTCATGCACAACAACCTAGACTTTTAACCTGATTTATTTATTCGATGGGATTCTAAGGCGGACATTTTATAAAGAATATTTAGTCCAGATAATGTGTTTATAATATTGGATTTTGTATAAACAAATGGATAGACAAGGTAAATAAAAACCGCCATAAAATACAATATACACACAGTAAAATATGTCAAATGTAACAATATATGAAGTGTATATTATAACCAATTTAACGGTTAACGCCTAAATTAATAGGAAAATGTATGTATCTTGTAACTGTATATCGATAATTACTATCAATAAATAAATTAACTGACATTTTCTACGTTAAAATGTAAGATCCAGCCTAGGGAATCGTTAAAAGCATGCACAAGTTTATATAAAATCCCATAATATATATATATATATATATATATAGTGAAATGTTCATTCATAATATGCTAATATATTTGATATCATATAATTTAGATTTAGATTGATAAACAAAAACCCTACAGGAGGCCGTGATAAAAGTAAACCTATGTTGACGGATTGTATTTCCTGTATAAAAGTGTCAAATTAATATTATCTTTAAACTTGGCAATCTTATATCTATATCAGTTTACAAAAAGGTTTCTTATTACTGCAGTCTAAATCCGATAAGATACACGAATGGACATAAAATAACTAAAGATTACTTTAGTCAATAATATCATGCGACACTTACTGTGTGAAAGTTAATTTGTAGGATTCTTTCAGACTTGAGTTTCCGAGAACGGCCTTGAATCTGTTAAGAACAGAAAGATAATTGAACAGGCGTAAATACATACTACTGCACTACTTATATATTATGCTGTACCTATATCAATACAGAGCATAATTTAAAACCGCAAAAACTATAGCTTGTGATAATGCTGGCAGTTAAGGCATTCAAAAATAAAAGTAAATAGTAAATGGCACTGTCTATATAGTAAAATGCGGGTATATAAAAAGCATTAAATTACGTTTCAATAATTAACTATTAACTGAAGAGTTTTAAACAGATAAAACCGACTATACTGATAGACACGTCCATATCATAGTAAAATCAGGTGATATTGAGTAGGAAAGTATGTATAATTTATTAGTAGCTTAACGATTTAACGCTTTAATTGATATCAAAATGCAGTTTGAAAATTACAAAAAGTAGATATGAAATGTATGTTTGTCAAGTCCAGTAACCATTTGTATAATATATTCTGTTATTTTTCGGGGTTCAAAGTTAACAAGGACTTAACGAGTTATATGAGAAGAATTAAAATACCAATAAATAAGTGTTCATTTGATTAAACCATTCAGAATTAGTAATTACATAATAATTTTTACTTGAATTTGATAGAGAGTGAGATTATTGCAAGCAGATGAAATTCATGAAAATCGAAATGTTGTGAAGCTATAACTAAAGACTACCCATATATATGTACTCTAATATTAAATGTCTAAACCAGGTCATCATTTAAAACTGTTTATATTTAGTATATAGGACAGGTAGGAAGGACACAACTATGTGTATTTGATGGCATTAAAATGACAATGCATATGGTGGATAAAATTGTATATAATAAATTTATCAAGTACCAAGTTACTTTAAAAACTAAGTATGTAATTTAAGAGCTATGAAAATTTACTTTTCATGAAAAATATATAAATATATGTATTTATATTTGCAGAATTTACTGCCGATGTTTCAAATAATAAAAGTATAATTTAATAACAATTATGTATGATCTTAAATTAGTTTAAAAAACGAAATGCCAAATAAATTGTAAAATTAACTTTGTAATATTGTCGAATACCAACTATAAAGTAAGTTTGAAATTTATTTTAAAATTAAAAACAAAAAATTTAACTTTATAAAAGATTAATTAAATTGCGAAATTTAAACGTCTTAAATATAATAATGAAGGATAATAATTATAAAAGTTAAACTTTGGACATAATAATTTATAAAATACTAAGTATATATAATGATATATGTACTCACTGCTTCTCTAAAGTTGTAAGCAAGGTTATGGGATCTGTAAATGTGCGATATGTGAGCAAAAATATATTGAGGTAACTACTGTCGACAAGGTCAGCCTTCTCTTGGACGAAACTATCTATGAGTTTCTCGAGTGTTCCAGCACGAAGCGTATAATATATCTGCTGACTTTTCTTGATACAAGCTTCTGTTGGGAAGTTAGCATCACCATTTGCCTGTGAAATACAAGAGAAACAAAATGTTCTTTTTGTTAAGCTCACAAATATCATAATATATTGAATAATAAATGTGAAAATAAGTAATATACCTCTTCAGTATTAGCTGCAATAGGATAGGATATTTTCTTCAAACCAACTGAATAAATGGCATCGTCAAATACTTCTTCCTTCATATTTTGAATGGAAGATGGCTAAAAAATTGAGAAAGTCGCAATTATTTAATCAACAATTAAGTGATTAAAAATTACCAAAAGTGTTCATTATACGGAGTATAATTTAGAAATCTGATATAATTTGAGAAAATAGCTCTTAGAATGCATGTGCAGTAATGATATATAAAAAGCACCAATGCACAATAAAATATAACCAGTAATATATAAATATAAGTTATATAATGTTATCAATTAGGTAACACTATATGTATATTGTAAAAAGAACAGTTGGATATCAATAAAAAATTAAATGGCATCAAAAGGTATTTTTATCCAAGAAAGAAATATCTGGAATATTTAGAAATCACTGACAAAAATATTATATTAATTACATTGTTTATAATTTTCTGCTAATTGTACAAACTTGAATAGATTTTAAAATTAATCTCTTTTCTTTCTTATGTAATAAAATTGTTATAAAAAATAAATTATAGGATTTGTGGTTATTAACATCTTTATAGTTATTCAGTTAACAGCTATTATGGAATTAAGATCATAAATAATAAACATAAAAGCACAGTAAAAATATTTTATTTGATAATTGTAGGTATAAAAGATTAATAAAGGTATAATAAATGCAAAAAACTAAAATGTATATCTAGAGATACAAAGTGTCCTCTCAAAAACAATTATTGACTTACCTATCAATCAAGGTTAAATTTAATTTTCGATGAAACTGGACCTCGACTGTGAAATTTATTTATTCCAAAATTGAAAGCATACTACAATACTATTTTACTTAAATAATATACACTTTGTGAATTACAAACAAATAAAGTATTTTTCAAATATGTATTCTAAAACATACTATAAAAATATAATGCTAGATTTACATATATATAATAATGATATCATTAATTTCAATGATATAAATTTGTAAAAAAAAATTAGAAGTAATTTGGTGCTTAAAAAACAAGTTGAACAATATTTGCAGGATTCATTTTATAAACTACACATCATTTTCATGCATGATGATGGATCACAATGAAATATTACTGATTGTTTTACATTTAAAAAATTAACCAATTGACCTTATTAGTCTATCAAGTTTTTAAAATGCATCAAAATAGAATATGCTTTAATATAACATCAATGAATTGTTCCTCATGCTTTTTAAAATATTCAATTATAGTTAATAGTATGAAATAATGTCATGAAATTTGTCAAATGGTATTTAGTTTGTCTCAGTGCTTTTATATTCCACATATTACTAAAAAATGATGACATATAATTGTTCACTGTGTGGCATTATTTACTAACAAGAGTATGTAGTAGTAGAAATAAACATAATAATTAAAATAAAGTTATATATGAAATGAAATTATTGATCTTAATAGCTAACCTTTTAAATTGTTAACAGTAATAGTAATAATAATAACTACTAAATTTATTGATCAATATAAATAATTTAATGACTAAAAATTAAATTGTAGGTTCCAAAGTAGATAATATTGGTAATCTGTCATAGATTGTTATTTGAGTAATAAAAGTACTTATAATTTTATATAATTAATTATTTTATGTCAATTTTTTAAATTAAAAGAATTCACATTCATATTCTAAATATTTAATAATTAATACTATTAGCTAATGGGGAAAATTTTAGATAATTATTTTTATTTAATTAAAAGTAAAATAATATATACTAAACAAATAATAAAAATAATGTATGTTTATATTTAATAGTAGTTTATAATGCAATTTTTATCTGTTGAATCTAAGATAATAAACATTTAAACCTGCTCAGATAAAAAATAATATGGAAAAACAGTAATAAAAAGTAATCATATTGCAGTATACATAACATTTTGGAATAAATATGACACTGGTTTACTGTCAAAATTGTAGAGCACTATATAAAATTAGGCAATGATCAGAAGGCATAGGGTGCACCTCCCCCCCCCCCCCCCCACTATAAATATGGCCCTGAATACATAAATATAATATTAATGAACTGTATATAGTTTGCAAAAGGAATATACCAACAAATAGTAAACAAATACTTATTTAATGCATAAAAATAATATAAATATCACAACAGTCTTTAGTCACAGTGTCTATGTGACATAGATCATTCAAAATTTGAATTTCAAATTTAGACATCAATAGATTTATTTGTACATGTAATAAAAAAATT
>JAYRBW010021118.1:0-34021 GCA_036023295.1 Invenusta paracnida
AACGCAGCACCCTATATTTCAACAATTTTTTAATAAATTTTAAAATATGTAAAAATAAGCAAACCTAAGAAATAAAAAAATGATTATCAGTATACATTTGTATACAAATAAATGAAAGATTATCAGTATACATTTGTATACAAATAAATGAAAGATTATCAGTATACATATGTATACGGATAATCTTTTTTTTTATTTTTTAGGTTTGCTTATTTTTACATATTTTAAAATTTATTAAAAAATTGTTAAAATATAGGCTGCGTTTTTAATGACCGGGGCTGTATATATATTTCTAATATATATACATACAAATGTGGAGTTAGCTACAATTTCCACATTTATTACATTAAATCGTCTCTTCATAAAAACTATTGATCCTAAGGCTACAGTGTCCATTAGTAAAATATTCAGTTTTTTCTCCTCTTTGTGATAGGCATAACATAAAGTAAGTATCTCCTATTGGACAACCGATATGGACCAATAATCTTTAAGCGCATTTTTTAAGAACTACTTTTTTGGTGAAGTATGTATCCACGGGACAAATTTATAAGCACTATTTATAAGCGTTTAGAGTGATATATTCTAAGAACAATCATTTTAAATATAATATATATATACCAAAAATGTATATATTTTTTTTACAGAAATCTACTAAAAATCTTCAGTAGAATATCATACTAATTGATGTACAATATATAGATGTCCAAACATTTTAATGAAAAAATAAAAAGTGTCAGATATTTGATTGAAAATAATGGTGTCCAATGCAGAATTTTACACAGATTGTAAATATCGAGTCTGTTTTTCAATACTACTTAATCCTAATATCTAAACCTAAATTTCTATCTCTTTTTTAAATTATAAATTCCCCAAAAATTATCATAACATAATCGATCAAGTTGAAATGTTTCAGATTGCAAGAGTATTGCTAAATGTAGTTGTATGCAAAATTTCAGATAAATGTATTAAATGTATCTACAGTAGGCTATTTCAAAAATTGGACGAAATTGCGTAAATAACCAGTGACAAATTACATATGATAATAATTTCAAATTTTAATAGTTTGGTCAAATTTGAGATATATGTGAAAGAACATAACCACATTTTGAAGCCCCATTTTATTATCTTGTTCTTGATGTACTGCTTCATGCCACTTCCCTTGAATTTTACCATATGCTCATATATGCTTTGTTTCTCACTATTAGCTTTAGCCTGCATAAAATGCTTGTTGTAGTGAGTAAGCAGTGGTTTTATTTTCTTGGCTTTATCATTTACATCTTGAATTTCACCTAGGTTGTCAGCAAATTTCTAAGGATATCTTCAAACCGTTTCATAGTCATTGACTTTTAGACAGTACTATTTCCTAATACATTTCCAACAAACCAATAAGATTTTATGGATGGCTGAACATCAAGTGACATAATGAAATGAATCCCTAAAAATGCTGTCATTTCATCTTTATCAATATCAAACTCCATACCATTCTGTTGGGCATATCTAACAGACTTCAGTACTAACAGTTCAATTAAGTTTTCAAGAGTTATAACCTGTCTAAAAGCATCAAGTGGAGTAGCATATTCAGCAATATCTAGCAATACATCTCCTTTACATTCACACAACTCGTTTATTATGGGAGCTTCTCTGGACATACATTCAAACTCAATATCAGTTGCTCTTTCAAACTCTATCTCATCTTCATGAATTACTGCACTGCATGCCCTAGTTCCATGTTTACATAATCTGCTACATCTACCTTCTTAGCATCACCATCTCCAACTAATTCAATGTCACTATCATTCATCAAATTATCAACATCCTGTTCATCGTCGCTCTCTGCGCTAGCAAGAAGGGCATAAATCTCCTCACTCCTTTGGTTATTAACACGAAATGTAATTTTTTGGAGTGGGACATCTATAATGAATAAAAATATGATTTGTTTTAAGTACTAGTACACAGTTAAAATGAGTTGTTATTATTAGTAACCACTAGATTGAGTAAAAGACCAATAATATTAACTACAATTGTAGTAAAATAATAAATTTTCTTTTTTTATTTAAGTGTGCCGGTTGAGCACTAGAGGGACGCCAGTGTCCCGGAGACAATTTTGTCTTCCAGATCAGAGGTATATAACGATTAATTATTAATATGTTTTAGAAGTAATATGATGAAGTACAACCTAAATACATAATATTAATTAATTAATTAATAAAAAAGTACTTCCGTTAATTTCTCGTAGATTCTTTTGTAGAACTAGTAAAGACTAGAATTTCTAGTCTTTCTAGTACCGACTAGAAAACAACTGGTGACTTTTACAACACATCAAATCCACGGTAAATAATTTTGTTTTAGCATTCACTTTAGAAGCATAATCTGACCAATTTTAACACAACATAAGATTATTATTAAACAAGTAATAATGTCATGTCTAAAATATTATTTCAAATATCAGGACACGAGTGTCCACTGAGGCTAAAAGGATTAAGTACTGTATATTAATTAAATCGATTTAAGAAATTATAAACAGGTGGATTAACTCATTATTGTTTTATAAATATAGAACTATTTTGGAATTATTTTGCTTTTAATATGAACTCATTTTATCGGTACCTTTTTTTATTAAACCTTATATCTCTTACATTTAAAATGTGACTCCAAAATGTTTGGATATTTGCTGATATACGAAATTTAGTCAATCGATAGATATTTCACAGTAAGCACTAAATTATGTATTCACTTGTTTAGTAAAAGTGTTGTTTTGTACTTTTATAATATCCGCATTTACGATCGCATTATTATAGTTTTATATAATTGATTTTCTCTTTAATTCTGCCCATCACCAGAGCAATAAGAAGCGCTATGGACTCTTCTCCAAGAAGTCAAATAAAGACATCGAAGTTGAGGAGCCGCTGTGTCCCAAAGAATTCCAAAGTAACGCTGTCGATCTCAAGGTAACGCTTACCGAGTTACCCTTACTAGTATGATTCACACTATGTGAATTTACTGAATTCGGTATTGTGTAATTGGGTGATAACAATACTACAATTATTGTGCCACTTTTTATATTGCAGTTGCTATCTGGATCTGCTGATTTTCTTGAAACTGACATCGATAATCTCGAACAAAGGGTAATTATGACATAATAATGAATTAAGTTAGTTTTTAGTTTGTTTATATAACCTTATAATGGAATCAATTAAAAAATTATTTAAACAATTTTCTGTATACGAGTACATTTTTAAATGATATTTTATCAGTGTAAAAGAAAACTGTTTTAATTCTCAAGTATAACATTTATGAAACTACAGGCTGCCAATGATATTTCTTTATTTCCTTAGACAAGTACTTCCTTTGGCTGTGGTATAATACAGTTATTGCAAGAAAATCGATCGCTATAGTCAATTATTGAATGAAATTTTGCGTTTGAAAACGGCCAATATGTAATGATTTTTACACAATGACTATGTAATTTATGTTATTTG
The DNA here is from genome assembly GCA_036023295.1 of Invenusta paracnida. NCBI lineage: Eukaryota > Metazoa > Platyhelminthes > Proseriata > Coelogynoporidae > Invenusta > Invenusta paracnida. The sequence goes on from JAYRBW010021118.1 coordinate 3,480, forward strand.
TTAACTAAGAAACACAAATTTAGACACGAGTTATTTGTATTCTTAATATAGCTTTCGCGGCATCTCATCAAAAGAATTCTACCGATTAAAATAGTATAGTCAATAATAACATTACTTTAAGTGTTAGTTAAATTTACGGTAATTTAAGATGTTCAATTCTATATTTCTATTATGATATTTTCGATTTGTACGTGCTTTTACAGAAAATGTCCTTGGAAGACTACGCGAAGGCTCCATCTACTAATATATAGGATAAACAGCCACAATCTCAGAAATTAACCACACTCCATTTTCATCTCATGTCTACATCCTCTTTATGAGAATATTTCATATTTTCGATTTTGCGGAATGTAGCTTGTTAACAGCCTTGTATGTATTAATTATTTTTTAATTAGTTTGTTTTTATATCTATTTTTTAATCTGTACAATGCTTTTACATGTATGTCCTTTTTGACCAAACTATGTTTTATTTTTCATACATATTTTAGCACCTTTACTGCATTATACCATTATATTATTATATTTATGGTTGACAAAATTATATGCTGTCATAAAAGGGAACATGTTTAATTACTGTGTAATACCAAAGACACCATTTTTTAATTATCGATAGTGGACATTGTGTATATTATGTTTTATGGTTGTTATTATAGTCGTACATTGGAAAGCTTTAATAAATTATTTAATAATACATCCTTTACTAATTCTTTTTTTTTATTTTTAAGATTTGGGCCATAGTTTTACATGTAAAAATAATGTTTGTTAAAAATCATATCTTTTTATCACATAAAAGATAAATGATGTAAGAAATTTAGATTTAAAACTGTTGAGGCTATTTAATAAATTATTTTTTTAAATATATAAAAATGTATGTATGATCATTTCATTTTTCTTAATTGAATCCACATAGTTGGATTTATGATAAACCGTCGTAAATTCGGAAAATTGGACATTTTTCCAGAAATATCAGCTATTTAGTTCATTCTTTTTTGACAGTGTCGTATCTCTATTGATAATGGAAAACGGGATATATTACCTTGCTGAACGGTCGTATCTTTTTTTGTGACAGAATGTCGACTACAACATTTAGTAAAAATATATTAATTTCAAATACGACATACAAAATATTAAGCATTATAGCGACTTCAAGTGGTACTTACGTATTTTATTAAATTTTCTAAATGACAAATAAGAATATCTACAAGATTTGGCTGTGCGCTTAAACTGATAAACAGTGTTATAGAAATTCAAAAGTACGCTATAGTGTGCATTACGTACGTTAATGCATTTTGTTTTGAAATTGAACATGCAGGGTGGGGGGCAAAAGTCCCTGGATTATATATTAATTTAAAATAGCATTTTCAGTTTGCTAATAATGTTTTACAATATGTAAGCGTTCGTCTAATGATCGTTGCATACTGCCGCGTAGTGAATAAAGTGATAGATGTGACAATAAGAACATAATTATACGGGCATGTATATTATACTCGCATGATTAAGTGTATACTCGCATGTTGAAAATAGTGATTAAACTCCTTGTCTTAGTTGACTTCGATAACGAATGGCACACCGCGGCAAAAAAGTAATGTCCGACTATCTGAACTACACAGTACTGATGAACATAATGACCTGCTTAGTGGTGGAAGCAGAGTAATAATGAGCAAAAAGAATGCCAACGATTGTTCACAAGTCCAAGGAATTTTCCGATACCGGCGAGGAAGTTCTGGTTCATGCAGTAAAGTTGGGAAAGCTTGAATAAAATTGCAGTATCGATTCAAAGTGATCAGGATGAATCATTGATAAATATAGCAAAAAAATTCGAAACATCCAGCAGCTGTAAAAGCAGCAGCTCTGGTTATATCCATCTGCCAACAAGAATTAGCTGAGGAGGAACCCATCCTAATTGGCTATGTAGATGATGCTGGACCCCTGATGATAATGAGGATCAATCAGAAAATGATATTGAGATGGCTAAAAATGAATGTCATAATGAAAAGGAAAATCTTAATGTTGGTGGCACTCAAAAACGAAGTTTGGCAGAAGGTTTCATTATTATGGTGCACCACCAGATGAAGGTAAAAACGAAACAAATGAGGACTATAGTTAAGGTAAGAGGTTTATTGTAATCAAACAATGTTTCTTGGTACGCTAAATACATCCGAAAGTCATGTATATACAACAGTCTTGTAACATATGAAGGAGTACTGTGAGTCGAGCAGAGTCGAGGTGGGCATAAAGGCGAGATCGGGAAGAAGAAAAGAAAAGCCACACAGCATATACAGCGATTTCCTGTTGTTGAATCTGATTATATAAAAAAACAGTATTTGTCACAATATTTAACAATGTCGAAAATATTTGAGACAAGATCCACTCAGCTTTTGCGCACATTAGGGCATCTGTAAGGCATTAAAATTATGTTTCCACCATCAACCAATGAAAGCCCAGTGTAAACTGTGTCAGTTTTTACAGAGAGGGCTCTAAGGATGAGAAAGACAAAATCAAAGAAACACATGACGACATATAAAACAGAAAGAACAAACTCGCACTGACGGTATTGATACTAAAAGAAAATCTCAGGAATCTGAAGGTCATGTTGCTGCATGTTTCGACTTAGAACACAAGTTATTTGTCTACCTCAGAGTAACCGTACTAAAATTTTCTACAAACGAAAGCTATCCAATTTTTATTTTACTATTTAAAGAACAAGGATGCGTGCGTTCTTTTTATGCGGCACGAAGGTGTGAGCGGCCGAAGAGCTAACGAAATTTCTTCTTGTTTATTCTAGTTTTTGAAAGAGCTAGATGAGCAGGTATGGAAACAAAAACTGTCGATCTGTTTTGCGGTGGTGGATGAATGCATTGTTTATAGTGACTAAAATAAAAATTATATTTTTCCGACTATGATTATGTCATTTTTTTAATAATGAATAAGAGTTGAAGTTATCCGTAAAGTAATTATTGTGCCCAATCATGGGTAAACGGAAAATGATTCTGTAGATTCGTGTGTAGAACGAAGTTTGAAAAAGTGTTGTAAGCTGTTTGTACCAGCCCAATTTGTTTTGGTTTTAAAACTGTCCAGAAAACAGCTCTTGAATGTATCTGAATTAACCAGGAACGATAGAGACTTGAACAATTTGTCTCAATCTATTGGCATATTAAAAACTCATGAATCTGACTCTATGGTGCTGATATTAATTGGTGCAAAATGGCCCAAATAACTCTAAAAAGGGGAGACCCGAAAATCTGCTTCGAGATGAACCACTTGCAAGAGAACCTTGACGCTTTAACGCTTCCAGAACCCAGGGTTCCATGAAACCTATCGCTTTCTGTTTCCAATTTTGTACAAGAAGACCCGCGCTTATCTCGAAGCAAGTACACGACTTGATAATGTTGTGTGAAGGACATACAAGTGTATTACCAATTTTCAGAAATTTGAAATAAGGCCTCGTTATGTGATTGATTTCCATAAGAATTATTAATTTTCTTAATAAAATGAGTTATACGCAATTTTGTTGATTATAGCGTAAACGCTTGAATATGAAAATGTAAACATGTTAAACAAAATATTAACCTAATAATAACTAGCCTTATTCAAATTTCCCAATTTACTTTGAAATATAGTTACATTTTGTTTAATCTCATATTTATTTAATGTGTAATTTTCTCTACTTTTAATTGTAACATATTTGTTTAGTAAGACCATAGGAGTAAATATACAAGTAAGACTCTGGAACTATTTTATTGACAACAATTCCAGCGATTATTCTGAAAAGGTCAATTTTATGCAAAAATGTATTTTCCGATGAAATGAAAAAAAATTTTCATCGAAATTGACCTTTAAAAGGTATCTAGGAACCTTTTCAAAAGTTCATCTTTTGTTCTTTAACACATGGTGATAAGCTGATACCAAAATGAGCTTTTTAATGCATTCTAGCCGGATTTATTAGCGGTAAAAAATAGGCCTATTATAACCCGCTCCTTAGTAATAACTAGAACTGTTAGCATATTCTCTCAAGCTAATCGCTGATGCACTTATTTTTGGCTTGGCGAAGCTACCAATTAAATTTTTAAAGAAAATGCATAAATTTATTTTTAAAGAAAATTCATATATTAATGGTTGAACTTAATTTATTAAATTTATTTATTTATTTATTATTACTGTTTACTTCTCTAATGTACCTAACCCTTTAATTTACAGTCCTACATATTTATTATTATAAATTATCAATAAATCTACTAATTCGAAACTAAAAATATATGATTAAAATGATCAGATATATTAAAATGTTCTGTTTTGTTTATTTTTCATAATAATTAGGCTATCGATGTCAAATAATGCATAATATTGTTAACTTAACATAATTTAAAATATGCAATCGAGAAACTAAAATATTGTAAAAATATATACAAAAGAACATATTAATTAAATAATTTATTTAGAGAGTTACTGTAAAATATTCTAATTAAATAATATTACTGTATAATATATAAGCATATAATAGCACATTTTCTTAGATATATTGTGAACAACCAAAAAAGGGAACAATATGAGTGTTTCAGTTGAGCTAGAGAGAAATTATTTGAAAATAGTGTTTTACAATTGGGCATGCACTAAAACAATTATATATAGTGTTATTGACAGCGACCATTAGTAATATATGACTATAGCACAACCAGGTAATCAAAGGCAAGAAGTTTACCCGTAACCCGAACGAAAGTCCAGCCCGAATTTTGCAAAAAAAGAACTTAAGTTAGGTCACAAATATTATTATCTCTGTGTATACAGCGTTATGTAATAACAATACCAACTCATAAAAAGCACAATTTACCTCAAAAAGTAGATAGGCATGAATTAAACTTGAATAACTGAAAAAAAAACATTAGTATAGGCGCAAACTTTAATAACAACCTTGTTTAATAATGTCAGTCAGTGATTGGGTCCAAATATATATGTGGACAGAGTGTAAGGGCTATAGGCAATTGAATGTGAATGCAATTAATATAATTAATCAACTAAATAAATATTAAAACAGTAACAACGTATTATAATGTCTTTATACATAATAGAATAGTTTATATACTAACAAAGTCGATAATTAGTGTCTATGAACGTGAAGGTCTCCTTGCATAAATGTAGTGTAATATACATATATATATATATATATATATATCATGTAGTAATTGCTTAACAATTCCAGCAGGAGAACATAATTGTAAAATTAACAATATTAGAGCTTTCTTTGAAAGTAGTAAAATATTCTATAGAGGGGTAATGTATTAGAGCAGTCATGAAGATCACTGCATGATAAGCAAAGCGAACTCAGCAAAGCTAATTGAAAATTTGAATGTGGAATAATAATAGATAAAACAATAGAAAAAAGATAGGATGAATTGACTCGTGTGTTCATTCAAATATAAAAATCAGAAGAAATAAAGCGAATGTGAGTAGCAGAGTGATGCTAACAATTTGATTTAACATAGGTGATAGCATAAGAGTTCAAAATAATGACGCGCTTCAAAACACGATTGCGGCCAAGGGATATAATATCATCGTAATGCAGGGAGGCAGTATGATTTGAGAGTGTTTTATACTATATGTAGCAACAATATTTCAACTACATAAATAAGATAAATATGGGGAGAGGGGGGCAAATAGAAGATTCCAGCAGTGAATCTGTAACGAGTATTTGGAAGAAGCAAATAATATTATGTTTGTCGATAAAGCAAAGGCTTGGTTAACCGTTTGTGAGATGGTGAATAGAAAGTTATGGAGGGGGTCTCGCTATAATTGCAAATCTACGTGAACAGGTAGTGGTAGTTGAATGAAGAGTAGGATGCTCTATGGAACATCGATGATAAAAGGACTACCAGGTACGTGTTGATCGCCCCACTTCACCATAAGAAGATGGGTTCCCCGCTCGATGACATTGTAGGAGACTGTGAACTGATTGCGGCCGATGTGTTTCACATTGACCTCTTGGCAGGGCCGTTCAGGACCGGCGACTCCGATAAGAAGGATGTCCATACCTGCGAAGAAGAAAAAGGGTTGTTATTTATGATACAATGCAAAATAGCATTACAAAAACGAATAAATATTAATAAAAATAATACTGATAATAATAAAAGTATAAATAAATCTTGCATACTGAATATTTTATTAATTTAATCATCTAGACTTATAAATTTATATTTTTCATTTGTTTTTCAATATTATTATAAATTAAAATTCATACTTTATTATATAATGCTTAAATTAAATAGATCTTGAAATAATAAGTTGAAAAACATTAAAATTGTAATCAAAAATTCATGGAAAAAATTATTTTTCTGTTATTAATAAGAATAACAATTATACAACTTTATTCTAAAGAAAAACAGTTATGAAAATAAAACTGCTTTGGATTAAAGCGGATCATTTTTTGCTATTATTGCTATAGAATTACAGAAAATAATAAATCTATATGTATTGATGTTTAGTAAGAATTTCATTTCAATGATAAAACATTAATATGAAAATGAATTCTAATAAAAAATACTAATAATGAGTTACTGCAATATTTGTAGTTAAATACACCATTTTCATATATCTTCAATTAATACAAGATTATTAGGCAACCAATATTACCTTAGCCAAGGCAAAGAATGAGAGACATTGACTGACCTGCACTGCCAGCATCCACATTGAATTGGTTGGTCTTGTTGAGATAGGCCTTCTTGAGTCCCAGGCCCTGACAATGCACGCGCTCGGGATGCGAGTCCTGTCGAGGTCGCAGATGGCCCACGGACGTTTTGTCAACCGTCTCTACGACAACATGCGACTGCTGCTCCATGGTATTACCTGTGTCAATACCACTACCTGTAATCTGTGCCTAGAAGGGGAAACAGCCGCCAGATCAACTCTGTATTATTGTTAGGTACTTGGTAGTTACTAATTAATTGTAAAAGAATTCCAGAAAATAATTTTAAAAATGATATTGACTGTTAAAATAGATAATTGTGAAACATTGGTTGTAATATTTTTGTAAAACTGACTAAAAAATAAAAAAAATAGAATGAATATATAATTATTTTACCACATCAAATATATTATATATAAAATGAATGGATTACGCTTATTATAATTTGGTACAAAAAATAAAAAATGTAACTTTATAGTTGCTTAATCAGAAAAAATTAATTTAGTATTATTTTTACAGTAGTTTTAATGGTAAACTAATAGTTAACAATTTTGTATTTAAATAATTTCGATAGACATTTAACACTTCTTACACAATTCAGCTCAAAAACCAATGAGACAATTTACTATAGAGAAAAATAAATAGTAAATCCTGTTTTCAGTAATATAATGATTGTAAAAACGTCAGTTATAAAAAATGAATGTATATCTGTAGTAATCTTATGTTGTAAATATATGTAATTTGTATAAAGTAAGTCACAAGAATATTACTAGAACTTTTATATATTTTACTAGTATTTTTATAATAGGCACTTACTGTGAAGGGCGAGCCAACAATGTGGAAGTTCCCACCGTACTTGACTGTGATGATATATTCGCCTGGAGCCGTGGGGACATAGGTGAACTCATAGCCGTCGTCTTTCTCGTGGCAATTGAGCTGCACTTTACTTGGTCCATCCACCGTGACATTAAGGGCCCCGCTTCCCGCATTTACAGTGTTCACGAAGAAGTTGTTCCTCTCGCTGACACGGCCTCGTGTCAACCCATCCCCAGTAGCGTGAACCATGCCTGGATCGGCATCATATTGTCCAACAAGAATGCGGAAGGGTGAGCCAGGTATCGCCTTGTCATCGGCCAGTACATGGATCATGTGAGCACCATTTTCGTTGGGGATGAAGCGGACGGCGTACTGATCTCGGTCGATGCTCTGCACGATTGCCTCGTCCTGTGTTCCAGAGGGATTTGTCACGTAGGCGCGCAGTTTGCTTCCGCTCCCGGCGCCGCTGTAGTTTACCGTAAAGGCGGCTGGTCGGCCGATCTATAAAGGCGGAATTGGAGCGTTAAACGTACGGACCCACAGTTCGTTTTCTCAATGATTGTAGTTAAGTTGTAATAAAATAAATGCTGGTGTGTATATTTAGTGATATTATTTACTAAAATGTTTGACGTATTGGTACATAGGGATGATATTGCACTAATGTAACGAATTGAGAATATTGCGAGTAAATGAAAAACTGATAAAATATTGAATTATAGAGAGGGACTAAAATACAATATCGCTATAAAAATCTAGAGTTGTGTCTCTCTTATTGCATTACTTAATTGAGGATTAATGCAGTATCAGCTAGATAAGATTCTACACCATTAGACTATAATTACTAAGAACGCGACTAAGTTACATAATTAACCTCTATCAAAAGAAAAAACCTACCTGGTGGCCCTTATCGGTGTTAGGTGCCCCAAAGTTGAGCTGCTTGGCATCAGAGGTGATAAGCCCTGGCATCCCATCCTCACCCGAGTCACTCACATAGACCCGGAATGGAGAACCAGGGATGTGGTCGTCATTGAACTTAATGGAGCAGGCATAGTCGCCCGCCTCGCTCACTGTATAGTTAACACCGCATGAGCCATCCTTTCGATCCTATCAGTTCCACACCCATGACAACACACAAAATATTATATAACTGCCATTAGAAGTTGATTAAGTTTTACAATTTCAATAATATACATAGGAATATATTATAGGAAAATATATAGGAATATACATAGGTACACTATGTACATATTATAATGTTAATTAATTGTACGTTCTAATATTTAAAGTTTTTTTGTAGAATTTTGCAAACAAAAATAATTGAAATATTATCATATGAAAAAATTATTATCACTATTATTATTTTGGCATTCATGATGAATTACACTACGCGCCAAAAATTATTCCAAACATAAGTCTTAGAATTACTACGCATTGGCGATTTGTTACAAATATAGACAATATGACGAATATATTATTCCGCATAATTTACTTTTCATCACTAAATTAATAGTAGAAGATATGTTATTGGCTTGCAAAATCAAAATTGCCTATTTCGCAAAATAATATAGTACATACAATTATTGGTATATTAAAATATAAATTAAGTTTTAAACAAACGTTTTTTTATAGCGATTGAAGCTAACGATAACAGTCTTAATACATATTATATTATGTATAATAATTAATTGATAAGTACTATAATATACAGACGAATATGGTTTTCTTAAGGGTATTCTAAAATGTTGGATATTTTTTTGTTGATAACAAAATAAGAAATATCTTCTATTTTAGAGCATTTGTTTAAATACTAACCAGTAATAGCAGTTTAATAACATACATAATGATAATATTAGTAGATTCTATTTTTAACACTTGCTGTAAAAATATCATGGAAGCAATCCTTCTGATTTATTTTCATGTTTCATTAAAAATAATAATAGCGTCAGCAAAGGAAGGTTAGACGTATGTATACGAAATGTTGGACGCGCACCTGGAACTCAATCTCAGCCTTGCTGGGACCTTCAATTGCGATGGAGAGGCCGCCTGCTCCAGCCTCCCGCGTGATAATGTTAAACTCGTTGACATTATTGACTGTGCCATGCTGGAGACCAGGCCCTGAGGCGCGCACTTTGTGAGAGCCACCGTCGGTGATCGGGCCTACTGTGAACTGGAAGGGGGAGCCTGTATCAAGGTAGAAGTGAGAGAAAGAGGTTTAGATACAAGGCAACGTTGGAGATAGAAACTTAATTAACAAAGTAATTCCAAAACTTAATATCGCTTGTAAAAGCCACAAGTACAAATTAAGCCAGCAGTATTATTGAAATTAAAAACGCATAATAGAAAAATATTACAACCCCAATCTCCTGGGTGTCATTTCATATCTAGAATGCATTTTAAATACATAACTTTATTTTAACAAATTTAAAATTTATTAAATAAATATTCCTAAAATTATACATTTTATACAACTACTTTATTATTTTTATATCAAACATTAAATTAATATATTTAATGAAAATAAAATAATTATGTATAAATTTCAAATCAAAATATTGTAAGATTATTATTATTATTAGATAAGTAATAATAAAAATCGACTATTTTATTTTTATTATCTATAAAATAAATTAAAAAGAATAATTTAACAATTAAAACAACGCAGGTATTAAAAAGCAGTGAGAACAAGAGAATATTTTAAAATAAAAAATAAATTCTAAAAATGAAAACAGATCAGGCAGATTTGCATAACTTCATTTTAATTTAAGTTTTTTGCATTCATCATTAAAACTCAATTGAGAAGAAGACCTTTTTGTGCGAAAAAAGTATGTGGAATAAAATTTTTAATAAAATATATTTATAAATAAGTTTATGACTAATAGAATAAGGAATAAATGCTTCATTAATTATTACTTAAGAATTTTTTAGAACGCATATTATGGTAATAGTTCTTGTTTCGGTTTGGAATTATTGGGGTTTTCGGATTATTTAGAATTTGTCAAGGTCATTTTCGTAAAAAATTTCGTTCATTCGTGGAATTCCCCTTCGTTTGCAAAAGAACGAACAGTCACGTGACTTTATTTAAAAAAAAACGGCGATATTTTTTTAGATTGTAAATACCGCTATATTTAAATAATGGAAGATCCAAAGCAAAATCTAAAGTAAGTTATATTATATGTTTTTAAATAACTATGCTACTCTTTTCTTTCACAATAATTGAGTATTATTTGACTTTAAATCGTTTTTTGTAATATATTTGTTATTTATATAATCATACCATATATCTAAATATTAGTTCCCATGTTGATTATTTAATATTACAATATGTTTATTGTTAATAATTATAATATTCAATTATATTAAAGTATATTTTAATTTTTCAAATTATTTTGCATATACTTGTATATACTCCTACTATACTTATATTTATAGTTATTTTAACTTCTAATAACATAAGTACTAGATTTCAAAATAATTATATAAATTACTAATAAAATTAAATAATAATAACTTCTATAAAAATTATTTTTATATAAAATTATTTTAATAATGTTTTTAAATACTTTTATTTAAAGACAATAAAGTAAAAAATTTAATTAAAATAATATTTTTTATCATACTTTAACTAATTAATTTAGTAATTTTGTATAATTGTCATTTTATCAAACAAATCAGAAATTACATCTATAAATTTTTTACTCACATTATGACAAAAATGAGACCGCATCAGTCTCATTAGCTATTGAGATTTTTTTATTTGACACTTAAAATTGAAAAATTATTCGCTAAATTTTAAATTTTGCTCTAATCATCTTCTATAACAACGTAAACAGTCGCAAGCAAACGACGCATTTCAACCGTTCTTTCAATTGAAAGAACGAAGCTTCGTTCTTTAAAGAACGGTATTTACGAAACCACTGTTCACTATTTACGAACGAACGAAGAAGCGTTCTTTTATTTACGAAAACGACCTAAATTTAATATAATACTTAGTAATATATTTCAAAAGGAAGAATTATTAGAGAATTTTTGTATATTATATGGCCTTGACAATTCTAATTATGTGACGGTGACTGTGTTTTAGTAAAACAAAAACTAGATTTAGTTAATAATAAAATAATACACCTATAATACACCTAATAAAAATACACCTATGTATGTATATAGCAGTTATTGATATTTTAGACTAAATATATTATAGTAATACTATTGTTAGAAATTTCTGAAATTCTGGTTGAAAACGTTTTACAGAACTGTAGCGCACAATAAAATATTAAAAATTGTATGATATATTATACACTATAATACATATTATAAAACTTATACATTTACATATTATACATACATACATACGTATTCTTACCGGGAATATGAGTGTTCTGGTGTTTGACAGCAACTGTATGAACACCCATTTCACGAGGCACAAAATTGATACTGTAATGGCAATCATCCACATCGACAATATCACAAATTTCTGTGTGTCCACTTGGACTTGTCACGTTTGCTGTCATGTCCAGAGGATTAGTGCCTGATTGAGAGAAAGATAAAAAACGATAACAGTATCTAGAAAGATGTAAGTATAAATATTATTGAACACTTTTATTCAATTTAATTACATGTTTATAACACAGATATTGAACTTAGATATAATATTATAATCAATTAGATGGGCAAAAAGTTATACAATATACAATTTATTATATATTTTTTATTTCAATGTTTTTACATTTATTTGTGTTAAGATAGGTAAAATATATTAATATCTACAATGCCTAGCACAATTAAAGGAAAATATCTGACAACCAATAAAAAGTGTTATGCTTACTATCATCATTCAAAAAAGAAAATTTCATAGTTAAAGTATTTAAAAGTGTACATAATCATGAAAGAGTACATAGATGCCCCCTTCCTTCATCAAAGTATTTGTATTTTTGTGTATGGCATGTTGAAAATTATATGATTCGTTAAATTTACAAAGTGAAAATATACTGTAGTGTAAATACGAAACGCTACCGATATATTATTTACTGACTATTTATGAACTTAGTTTTATTGAATTATTGAATATTTATGAATTTAGTTAAGTAGTCTTATTAATTTTCTCCAAAAATATATATTTACGATGTTCACTTGTAGATTTTATGTAAAATTTGAACACTACAAGTTTTTTTCCAAATGCAACAAATAAGAATGAACAAAAATTAAATACTGTAATAGTAGTAATTTTGTAACTAGATGGTAACAACAAAGTACAAAACGTTGCCTTTAACTATGAAATAATCTTCGATCTCTAAAAAGGAAGATATCCATCCTAAGTAATTTATTAAAGGCAATCAGCGCATTACCTTTATTCTTTCTGAGAGCAATACTTCCCGTATTAGAGGGATGTTTAAGAGCTGGAGGTAGGATAAGATTTCCTGCCTCACCAAGTTTAATATTCCTCTTTGTTTTAACTACATAGTCCTCAATTGGGGCCACAGTCGCCCGTTTTTTTGAAGGCTTTCTCTTTGAGGTGGAGGCCACTGTCTTGTAAGATGGCGGTTTACTAGCAACGTAAATCTTCCCATAAGGGATGGTTTCGTAGACACTTGGATAGGGGTCCGAGTAGGAAGTTGATGCCGTGCTGCGAGGTAAGGCTGTCCCAAGGTTCTCATATCGCTTGTCGCTGGTGACCGTAGTGTAAGCCGGTTCAGTCTTCTTGGCATCCAAGTAGCGCCGCTGATAATGACTCAATCGTGCTGCCAAACGGTCTTGCACTCGAGTTTCACTAGGTACTTGGTGTTCCTTGTATGGCTGAAAAGCGGAAGTATAGGCCGAGCCTCCACCGCCAGAGGAATATTCGTTTGTTCTCCCTGATGTCAGCATAGTTCTCCTTGTATGAATTTACTGAGAGACTAGTTTTTCTGGAACCGACTAAGTAAGCATCCGCACACACACGTAAGATATTCTTTCGCTTGAGAATGTAATAAAACCTATTTAAGTCATCGACTTATTTCCATTGAGGTAAAGATGAACTATAACATGGTAGTAGTATTTACAGTCACATTTTTTCATATTAGGCAGTAAAACCAGTGATGCGTTCAAGTCAATATATACATATATATCTATTTAATACTAAATTCCGCAACGATGATAAAATTTAGCCGTAAAAATGACAATACTATATTTTTCATTGTGTGAAAAGTAGAGACCACTGGATGGAATTTGTACCTAAATATAAAACGGACTATAGGTATTACTCTAATCTTTTTACACATAAAATACCTATATAAACTAGTAAATTCACAATTGATTATGCAAAGATTTAATTAACATTTAATTACACCTAAAAGAATACATTATATAATAGTCATAACTCTATGACAGTATCATTGTCTTTTTATACATATATTTCAAACATTATTAAATTTAATTTAATAATAAATAAATGTATTTCAGCTAATAGATCTGACTTCATAAAAATAATTAACAAAATATTTTGATCAAGATGTTTTTATTATTATATTCATATACAATTAATAAATTACTTGCCAATAAAGTCATTTAACTAAAATTATTAAATTAAACTTTTTGTAAATATATATAGGAATTAAGATAATAAAAACAGTATGCATATATTTATATTATAATAATATAATATTAAAATCTTTATATAGATAAATATTTTTGATAATTCTCATTATGCTTGTGAACATAAATTAATTAAATTAGTATAAAAAAACAAATTATTTGATGGTAAATATTTTCAGATCATAAGAATATTAAAATCATAATTCTTATTAAGAATTAAGAATTTATACCTGGAATTCGCAAACTCAGTTCACATTGGCTGCCAATCTGTGTGACGTCAGCAGCCTCTCTGCGGCGTATAATCTCCTCCATGAGCCGTTCCCGCGCCTCTCCACCAATCCGGACAGGGAAGGGAGAGCCTGGGACGTGCTGGTCTGCGTACTTGATGTTGATGAGATAGGTGCCGGGCTCCGTTGGCCGGTATGTCACTGTACAAGTCCCGTCGTGGTTGTCGTGGCACTCGATGTCCGCTTTGCTCGGACCCTCAATCGAAAGACTCAGACCACCGAATCCTGTAAAGTGTATTGGAGCGTGGGGTGGGGTACTGATAATTGAAAAAATATATACGTAACAAATCCGAAAGAAACAATTGTCATTTTGTTGAGAAAGTTATAAATCAAATTAATCAAATTTTTATTAATATTTTTAATTATTATTTGAAGAAAAAAAATTGATGTACATTTTGGGATACCTCCACAACTCAGCTGGGGGTATACCAGCTGAGCCCTTAGGCATCTACCTTATCATTAAATAATTACTCATTTTAACCATTTTTGAAGAGTTTTCATCTAAACTTTTGTTTTTATAGGCTTTTGAAAACGAACACAACAAATATTACTAAAAATTAAGAAATAGGGACAAATAATTTTAAATTTCATTAGTAATAAAAATAGCGATAATAACTGTATTATAATTTTGATATTGAAGTTTGTTGTAGAAAAAATTGGTGAAATAAGTGAAATATAAGACATTGCTGCAATTGCAGAATAATAATAATACACGTAAGTCTCTAATTTATACAAGTAACTGAAAGTGAACAAACCTGCAGCACTGGTATCGACAGTGAATTGGTTGAGATCATTGGCCATCCCTTGCTCGATACCCTCACCAAAGACTCGAACCTTGGAGGCGTCACCAATCTCATCTTGCGAGACGTGAATATTAAAAGGCGAGTTGGAAATATGCTGACCTGCCCGAAAGACATTCACCGAATGGTCGCCCACTTCCTTTGGTGTGAAGGAAATACCTAAACGGAGGCGTACATGTGAAGAGAAGAGAAGTGGAGTGTGTACAATTAGTTCATTCACAGCTTTTATAGTCAGAATAATATTGCCAAAGTAACACAGAAAAGAAATATTATTAATATAGTTTTGATTGATAAATATTATAAAATGTCAAATGATAAACAAAGAAGAGTAAAAGCGTAACAATGCTAAATAAAGAACATTTCTTAATGAAACCAATAAAATAGTATACCAAAAGAAAATATTACCATAAGTGAATTACATTATTTCTAAAATAAATGTTTGTAATAAAATGAACGTTATAAAAAGTTTGTAATATTTGACTATAAAACACTTTATAGTCAAATGATACCTAAAAAATACTGAAGCTTTCGTTGATCTTCAGATAGAATAAAAAAATTTTTAAACCAAAAAAGCTTTCATAAGCCATAAAAACAAAGCTTACATATCAATAAATGTACTTAAAATTTATTTAAAATTATTTAACTCGATAAATTAGTTCTAATACAAATAAAAAGAAGACACGGCGTGCACCAGTAAATAAATAATGATAGTACCTACATGTATACAATATTTTAACGCTATGAGAATATATATTTAATAATAACAATATAACAAGAACCGAAGCAACTAATATCTATACTAGCTAAAATACATTTCATTTTGTGATAATATAACGACACATTTAAATACCAACAAAAAAAGTACATATTAAGATATTATATAAATTACGTAAGATATATTCATTTTAAAGCTAAAAAACATGCATTTTTATAAATTATACATAATCTATAATTTCTGCAATTATTATACTTTTATAATATATCAGTATAATAAAAATACAAAAGATTAGAACAAGATACACAACAATGAAAAGTAACTAATAAATTTATTTAAATTCAACCCATACCTTTCTTTGGCTTGCCTGAAGATAATGGCAATAAAAATGTAATAATCAATACGATAGGATAATAAATAGTAATTAGAAAAAATTACACCTATCTGAGAGAATCAATACGACTGTAGTATTAGTAAAGTTTAAAAAAGTAAATTAATACTATAATAATATTTTCTCGTAATCAAAAATATGGTTTTTATTTAGATACAATGAGAAAATGTTAATACAATGATAAATTTTAAATAAAAAATACAACACATCAAAGATATATGTAACTTAAAATTTGTATTAATCATTTTGAAAATTGACAAGTATTCATTATAAACTTTAACAAATATAGTGTAAACACTATTACTCCCTGATATCATTTACTGTTTTAAGAGTTATACTAATTCTAGAACATTCAGAGATTACAATGAGACAGCTACGCGACTTACCCAAATGATCATTTGGCATTTTCTTGAGGATACAGGGTTGCTCCATTCCACTGGGACTCTTGACACTCGCAGTTAGACTGCTAATGTCTTGGTCAGCAATTTTGAGTGGGACATCGCTCGTAGTTCCCACAGACACTTGGGCTCGTTTCAGCGGCTCACCTGTAATAAATAAAGAAGTTAAATCAATCTGTTCCAAGTTAGGTATTTTAAAATGTTTCTATAACTGGAATAGTAAACCTAAAATAAAATTGTAATATATGCTTTATTCAAAATTTTTATTATTAAATTAAATTAGAATATCGCACTTATTTCTACAATTTCTTGTGTACAAGTAGGGTTTTAAAAAATGTATTATTTAACTAGTCTGAGACAGAGAGAATGCCGCAGAAATAATATACAAATAATAAATAGAAACAGTGCACTTATTCATGTTTTTTTCACGTATTTCACGTTTTCAAATATCGCTATATAATAATATCTAGATTAACAAATAGCAAAATTAAATTAAATTAAACTAAATTCGATTTAATTTTCACATTTCAATCGAAATTGCCGTTTTTTAAATTTTAAGCTTATTTAAGCTTTCCATTTAAAATTTTCTGAGGAATACTGAAATTTTAAAACATTTAAAAATAATATGATTATGTTTTCAGTATAGTTTTCTAGTAATCCTTTATATATGACGTTAACATCTTAGCATATTTTTATCTATTATAAAACTTCAGCTCTATGCAAATTAATAATAGAACGACTGATCAAAAATATAAACATAAAATACGTTAGTAAATAAACATGAAGTTACTTCAATTGATGTAATATACTCGAACAGTTTAAGGTTCAGATGTCCTACCATTTTAATGGACTGAGATATGATAGCTGTACAAAATAAGAACATTATTTCGTAGAAAAACAATGACACCATATAATAGTCACCAATAACGACAGACACCAACAGACTAACTATGACACATTTTATTGCAGTGTGCAGCTTTAACAATTAGTGTAAACTAAATAATAATATTATGTTTATTTTATATAATTTCTGTATAATTACATCAATGTATGTATGTAACTATACAAATGTTACTTACAAGATAATTACTTAAAATGTGTGCAATAACTTAATATACAAATAAGATTTCAAATATATCGATAATGTTTTCGAAATTCCTATTTATAATTTTTTTAATAAATTACTATTTTATTCCTTGTAAATTCAATGTGAAAATTACGGGGCAAACATAAAAAATGCAATAAAATGGTGGGCAGGGTAAAAGTCAAACGCACAAAAGGATGTGAAAATAAAAAAATACATTAAGATGTATAATTGCGTTTGCCTAATATTCTGTGCATTGTATAAAGCTATATAAGTCAAGTTTCTTTAATTTGCAATAAAAAATATAATTTTTTCAAATCAAAACGCATAAATAGTAAAATAATAATGATTAAATAAAAAATTATTTTACTACGATGGCATTAAAAAATTTGCCTGTAATAAAAAAGCTACAAAAGTAATCTTGAAAATTATATCATTTACTAATTATATCTATTTATGTTCTCCTTATGTAGCAAGTATAATTTTTCTTGCATAATAACCCACATGTTTAATCTAAATTTGTCATATATTAATAAGTGCTTTAAACATCGCTAAAGTTAGAAACAGCTCACAGTACATAAAAATTACACAATTGTAAAAAAATTTAGTATTAGTAACATTATAAGCTTTGCTTTTTGTTTTTATGTTAATATGTTTAAACTACATATTTTGAAGACTATATTATCTAAGTTTCAGTGTACAACGTTAGTTAAGCTTTCTAGTAATAATTACTAAAGTATTATGTCATGTGTAATCATTAATTATCTATAGTACACAGTATAATTACAATTACAATGATTAAAAATGGTGGAATCAACCAATCTCTTAATGATTCATTGTGATATAATTTCCACAATAAAAGCTCACAAACAATTACAACAAAAAGATAATATTGTACTTAGGCACATAATAACTATATAACAAAACTGCAAACAACATTAGGAGTATATAAAATAGTAGTAACTATAGTATAACATAATATTCTTAACAATGTAATAGGGGCAGAAATTGACTAACTAAAGTAAAACACTCCTGTGTAATGCATACCATTCTGTTTACTAAACGGTGAGGGAGCTGAAAACAAAGTTAATAACGTAAACAAGGGATTTATTAAATGTAGAAGAAACATTTTCAATTAACTCACAATCGGATAATTTAATATTTTAATTAGAAGTCTATACGATTTAAATGCAGATATTTTATTTAACGAATCTATACTAAATATATCCAGTATAGCATTCATGAACACTAAAAAATAAAGAAAATCTAAATTAACGAAACAAAAATAAATATGACGAAGATAAGCAAACAGTATGTAGTTCGAATATTATGGAGAAAAAAAACGAATGAAATACTAACATGTCAATAAAAACTAACAAAGCCTTGTAGATATTTTAAAGTAATACAATATAAGCTTAATTTAATTATAATTATGTTGGTTAAAAACGTTAACTCACCGAATAGGACAGTCCTTTCTAATAAGTATGACATAATTGAAATATTATGATTCGGCTATTATAACAGGTTTTTTTTATATTTCACCAGAAGATAAAAATGATAACAAAGTAAGTACATAGACTATGAAAACACGCACATATTACTATTTCTAAAAACATGCAAACATTATACTGCATAATGAAATTATCTCATCAAATACATATATAAATATCATCCAAAAAATATACCTGTAACTTTGGCCACAAAAGGTGAGCCCGGGATATGACGATCCATAAATTTGAGAATAATGTTATAATCGCCAGGAGCAAGTGGCATGTAGGAGACACTACAGGTGCCATCATTATTGTCTTGACATTGAATTTCTACCTTGGAGGGACCTTCGATGGCCAAAGCTAGACCACCTGTGGAGTTAAAGAAAAATCGATTTTATTATTAACTTTATGAATGTTTACATTCAATTAAAGCCATTGGAAGTTATATTTCTTCCATAATTAGAGACAAATGTATTGTGATTTCAAGACGGTAGAAATCAATCAAATAAACTTGTTTAAAAATCTCTATATACCTATATAAATAGCGCAATAATTTTTATAATATTATCAAAAATGGTAATTAAGACAAATACTTAATATAACTTCATTTTTAAATCATCAATATGGTAAATTGATATCAATTACAGCATTATATTTATATCAATTGAAAAACCTTTATAGACCTTCCATAATAAAAAATATATATAGTAGGGAATGCTATACGCGTAAATACTATTTTCTGAAATATTAATTAATATACTATATAATTTTATTGTAAAATGGACACATCCAAATTTTATTAATTGAATCACTGCATTGTTGAAATACTTTTCTCAAATTGGACATGATTTACTGACGAGTGCTAAACAACATGATATAATCGTATATATTTCGCAAAAGAAAGAAAAACAGTATAGACGCTAGTAGTGCACTTTACCAAAATATGTGTAAAAATAAAATTAAACAAAATAGATTAAAAGTCTAGAGGAAAGTTCTGAGCATATAAGAGCTTGAAACCCACCAGCACCAGCATCCTTGGTAACAATGGTGAATTCGCCCATCTCGCCAGTCCGACCATGACTGAGGCCCGGTCCGTACGCATGCACTCGACCTGTGACTGAACTATTGACGTAGAATCGGAAGGGACTCCCCACAACGGGCTTGTCGCGGTACTGCACCTGCATTTCGTGCATACCCATCTCTTGAGGCTGGTACTTCACGGTGACTGTCCCATCATCATTGTTCACTAACTCTGGCTTGTCCTTGCGACCCGATGGCGTTGAGATTGAGGCTGCGAGAAAAGAAAATCGTGGGGGCAACTGTAAAATAATGATGCAATAAATTACTGGTAAAATTTAGGTCGTCCATGTACTTGTATTTAAGTTATATATTTAGATAAAGGAACAATAGAATTTATAAATAATTTCAAAATGATTCATTCTTTGCTATATTACATTGGATAGGACGTACATTTTTACACTGTATTAATTTAACCTACAAGTAACTTCTTGGAAGTCAGGTCCAATGGGCAGCTTGAAATCGACAGACTGGTAATCCCCTGGAACACCCGAGTGTGTGTAAGCGCTGCCTGTTGGTCGGATTATATCGCCATCGACGGCATCCTTTGAGGGAACAACCTACAAAACAGAAAAAAGTATATGCAAAATGTACAATTATGATACAAATATAATATTAGATCCTTAAAAAATGTCTTTTATAAAAGCAATCATTGCTTTTATGGTATAAAGTTGAAATTATTAATCCAATATAGTGGTGATTAAGAAAACCATAAATTTATAATAATATGTACTTATAAAGGCATTACATTCAAATACTAAGTGTGTATTGGAAGTTACAATATTGTTACATGAAACAATATTGTGAATTTCTGTAAGATAACAGAACAGATTATTATTTTTGATAATAATAATGCGATAATTATTGACATTAAGATACTATAACATTCGACACATTATATTATGTCAAAGTGTCTCTCCTTTAATAATAATGTAGTTATGTCACTATAGTTATAATAGTGCGGTGTTGCAACGTGAAATGTATACATCTAGGTTTCGTTAGAAGAATTATTCGTGTATATTTTCCTTTACATAATTTTAAATGCGTAATCAGGATTCTGGTCATTATCCTTTGCTAAAATGTAAGATTTAAAAATATGAAAAAATCCTTCACTTGTTAGTGGATTTTTGTCAAGAAAAATCATTAAAACTGTAGATTATTTAACAAATTAACCACCAGCTGACCCCCCCCCCCGATGGCGAAGACTGTAACTCATACACCCTACCTTTTGTCGGAAGATCCCATTGGGAATAGACTGGCCACCAAACTTAATCTCCACCGTGAACTCGCCCAATTGGTCCGGTGTGTAGTATATACTGAAAGTCCCATTCCCGTTGTCATCGATGTCTACATTGGTCATCGTCCCCTCAGGAGTGATGACGCAACAGGTCAACTTTCCCTCTCCAGCTTCGGAAGTGTTCACAGTGATGACACATTCCTCGCCTACGACAACCACCTCGTTTATACCCTCTAAACACAAACGTAGAATAACAGGGTTTAGCTAGGGCATTACAGATTTCAATGACCTGTTATAGGTTGTAACTAAAAAAAACCATTGAATGTTTTTTACTAACAAGAAACAATACAGACCTATTCAAAATTTCTGCTAAAAGCATTAAATATATAAAACAACTAAAATAGCATCAAAAACAAAACTTAATAAACATGCAGAAACGTTTAAATATAATACTTTGACTAATATTAATATGTATAAATAAATATACACACATTTAGTAGTGAGTTAATATATATATTATGTACAATATCAAATATAGAGTAATAATTATAACAAATAACAATATACAAACGATTACGAAAAATCCATCTCTCCAAATTATTAACAATAATAAATCTACTCTACTGATATACCGAAGGTAATTCACAATGTATATTAAATAAAAATAAATCGTGTATACTGCACATATAAAATGTTAATAAATTTTATTTATTTCCATGAGTACTTTGTTCATTTGATCCTTGTAGTGTTCTTGCACATAATTAAAGAAACAACGCGATTTTGTAGTAATTATACTTTGTTGTGCTGTCTAACAAAAAGTACTAAACTTAGAACATTACAATTCGTTAAGCTCACTCGACAAGATTAAAGCTTTGCGGTCGATAATATAGCAGTGCAAGTTATTACGTGATAACTAGCTTGTCATGTTCCCGTATTTGTCTCATCCAGTGTCTCTAGGTGTTACCAACGTGCATTGTTTTAAGATGAATGAATGAGTCCTCGTATGCATGTTATCATGAATGACGAGCTCCCGTGGGTATTATGATGTGCGTTTTGTTTTATATGAGACGTAGTTGGAATGAGATTAACAGATGTTTTAAAATTATGCTTGAGGTAAGATACCCTGTGAGAGAAATGGGGATTTTGAAAGATATATGGTTTGAATTTAAAATAATATTATAATGAAGTAGAGTTTTTGTGAAAGAGAAAAAAGAATGATTGTCAAGAAATAGAAAAAAAATTATAAGATGATTTCTGGAAGAAGTATGAAAGAAGTCTAGGATTAAGGAGTCCAAGAAGAAAAGAATCCGAAAAGGTATGTTTGATTATTTTCTTTGGTAAGTTAGAACAATTATGCTTGAAATTCTAGCGAACATTTTTTGAGTACCCAAAGTAATGATAGATATAAATAAGCCTACAAATTATTGTAACTTGCTTAATGACTAAATATAATGTTTTTAATGTGTTCCTAAATTTGTGTCTTTGTTGAATTTTTATACTCTGGCATAAATACATCATTAATTACATTTACAGGGGTAGAGAGCAAGAACATAGGAATTCTAACGCGAAATTTTTATAATTTTACTATATTTATGTATTATTATCTGATTACATGAATACGATTCCTGACTCTCAATCAGGTGGGTTCGACTCCCGGTCGAGGAACCAAAATATTAACGCAATACTTATGCAATTAGATAATAATACAAAAATATAGTGACATTATGCCAATGTAATGTTTTAGGAAATTATTCAATTTAACTAAACATAATGTTTTAATCTAAATATAAACTAATTATAACATTTGTTGTCAAAATACTCGAAGCAAATAACAACACAAAAAGGTTATTAACAAGGAATTAAAAATACCAGACTTCATACTGATACTACATATATACAGCACGATTAAAGCATACTAGTATGAAGACACCAACAACAAAGCACAAATACCAATAAATGAAAAAATATCACAAAATATAATACCTCTTTAAAACTGGAATTTAATACATAATAGTATTGGGTTATTAGGTTAGTTGAATTACGTTAAACTTGAGGTAAAGTGACGTGAAAAAACGTATCTTATGTTCAACACGTTACGGCAAATTGCAATAACAAGTACAATACAATAAGACAGTAAAATACTATTTAATATTAGTAATCAGTAAAATAAAAATAAATGTAATTTAAGGATTAAAAGGTCTACATAGCTCAAATGAAAATTAGTAATAAAAATACTTTTACCCAAAACTCGACTTTCTACTATGAAGTTGTAATTACATTTTTGATTTCACTCATTATTTTTTTATTTTTGAAAAATAAAATATGAACTATTTTTAAACCATAGTAAGCATCCATTGAAAAATACAATCAAATGAATTGTTTCTTATGTAAACATTATCTAGATAATAATAAATATTTTTGAAAAATTACATGAAAGGTGTAATGAATGAAAATTAATGGGCATAATTACTAAATCAAATCTATTCAAGTTAGATGTAAAAAGTGCAAAAAATTAACAAACACCAAACTGAATGGGAAGACCACAGACCGACTCACTAACCTTCAATCTTGCAAAGATCTGCGCGGCCAGTGGCATTGCTGACGACTTTGAAAGGACTTCCGGGGACATTAGTGTTGCTGTACTTCACTAGAACGGTGTACTGGCCGAGATCCATTGGCTGATAGCGACACGTGAATTTACCGTTCTCGTGGTTGTCGATGTCTAACTTCTGGGCGCGACCTTGCTCGTTCTGTTGTGGCAGTGCAAAGTGAGAGAAGAATGAAGCTTACATGTGCACTAGACATGTAATTAAAATAAGACCAATAATATTTATCTGTTACATATAATTTGTAAAATATGTCATATACATAAATAATTTTACTTTTTTTAAATACAACTCTAACAGGATGTATTATCCAAAAACACTAATTTGAACTGCCTTTTAATGAAGGAAATAGATTATATATCTATATAAATTTAAAAACTACTCTATAAATAGAATAGGGGGACTACGAAAAATACTTATAAAATGTTATATCACTAAAGCAACATAGAAAAATCTTAAACTGACAAAAATATTTTTTGAAAAACATGTAAATTTTAAATTATACATTAATATAATACAGTAGTTTTGGGCAATTACAACAGAAATAAATGTCAAATATTGGTACTTACAGGTATGTTTTACTTCCACAAAAACAAAATAATAATTTAATAACTTATCCGGGGTAAAAATATTAAATTCTCCATTAAGTGAATCGGTTTAATTTATTTTTGTAAGTATATATATAGCAGATCTTCAAATAGTCGATAATATTTCCGATGAATGAGTGGTGTAAAATAGAAAGCCAGTGAAACAAAAGCCGGTACACAAATGTATCTTTATAATATGTTTGTACACAATACTGAGTCAAAACAGAGCTAGAAGAGATAGTAGAGAGCAGTCCTAAATGATAAGCAAGTACCTTCCACTATATTACACATAATATTATGTGCAGCAGCCAATAACACCTACAGGCCACAGAAACCGCTTCTGAAGAAGAATTGCTTCTAACTTTGTACAGTGATGGAGGATTTCAGAAAGTGTGTTATTGCTGCTGCTGCTTTTTAAAAGAATCGTACTACCAACCTCATCAGCTATAATACATACTATCAATAGAGTAGTGTTTCTAAATTTTCACAATGCCTATTCTTCCTACGTAAGGAATATATGCGTTATTTGTATATAATATATTTCAAATTCAGTACAATCATTGTAGTGGTCTGTTAGTGAATTTACATTCAAGATTGCTCTCAGGGTATTAGAGTTTACCGAAGTAATAATATGGTGTCAATGAAATGTAACAGGTTGGCAATGTTAATATGATTTAATACCAATCGCTACTTTCTATGAGAATTTCTCAATCTATATTACAGCTAACAAATATTTTATTATATACATAATATGATATTGAAAGCATTACAGAAGTACTTTAAGAATATGAATAAATAAAACCAATTAAATGGAGCACGTATATATTTCAACAATTTTAAATATATAGCAAAGATGCATGATCTAAACTGTATGTACCTTATATAAAGTATAATAATACATAAAATAGATTCTATACTTTCATCAATAACAAATAAGTATTCACGAATTTATGCAATATCAACATATACTGTAGCAATTAGGATAAGGTAAAGTATTATAATATTATTATTATATAAATTAATATATGCAATATAGCATATTAATACACACAGATTGCAACTACATTACCTTCTTTCCAGTGATTATACTCAACTTTTTGCTGTTATAAAAATGAAAGTCATTTATTTAACTTTTCCACATAATTCTTTTAATACACAGAATTATACAATATTAAAAATATTAAATATTTAGAGAGTATTAGAAAATACTATAAACTATTTTAAGATAATATACAGCTATGAAGTAATTGTTTTAGATTGCGATAAAATAATTTATTGTTTTATAATATATAGCTTCAAACATTGTATCGATCTAAAAGGATCCAAATGCAGGCTGATAATATATACGAGGGTTTGGTTTGCTTATTAGTCAGCTATTATGGCCCCCTAACGATTACGATACAATCTTGATATATTACATAATCTAGCTCCGAGCGTTACATCTATAAATCTAATAAGAGTATAACTGAATGCAATCAAGTGGATTAGCACTTATAACTAAGTAGATTGAATTGCAATATTGTTTGGATTTATGTAGAGTGGATATGTAGAGAAGAATACAGTATCATATATATGTATTTGAAAAAAATACCATTCATTCGATTTATACTTAAAATTTTCGAAGCTGTTCCAAAACTGCCGTATGGAACTGAAGACATTTGTATTTTTATAAAATGTATGCACTCATCAGGTAATTAAAGGCCAATTTGAATGATTAATAAGTGGTTTCAGTGTGCATAAAAATTGCGCTATTTTAGTGAAATTATATATTTTCTTAATCTAGTCGAGTCTTTTTTTAGTAGATATATTTTATGAACAATTTTTGCGTATTTTTAAATAAACTTTTTAGTTATCATTATTCCTTTTTTTAAAGGAAGACTTTTTATATAATTTATTATATTATTATGATAAAATTCTAATTCCTAGAAGAAATGTTGAACCTATACAAAAAAAGTCACGAATCTTTCATAGAATATTTCCTGCCAATATATTGTCCCCTAACGTAAAACGATATCATAGACTATTTCACTCACTGTGAGTTGTAGCTCTAGTTCACCTTCTCCAGCATCCGAGGCATCCACAGAAAACACGACGGGGATGGAGGCCGTGATGAAGCCCTGAGTTGGTGCCACTCCCTCTCCTTCCACACGAACCTTGTTGGGCTCACAGAGAGGTTTCACATCCACGGTAAATGGGGAGCCAGGTACAGGGGTTCCACCGTAGCGTATATCCAGAATACAGGGGCCGGCTGTTTGGGGCGTGAAGGCCAGATCGTATACGTTTGGTTGACCGACTCGGGGCAAGATTTCGCACACTTTCACCTGTCCAGAAGCGTCCGTGTATGTAGCCTGGAGAGAGACAAGAGAATAAGAATTGTGGCATGAGAATATATTACTACACACCAGAACTAGATGACAAATTTACTAATAGAATTAATAAATAGCTAAATTGTCTATAAAAATCAATATCGAAGAAATGTTAGTAAGAAATTAACATCACATTAATTCATAAAAACATAGGTAACCGCACTAATATTCTTACATTTCTTGAAACTGGTGAATAAGGCAATCGACAATAAATAACAATTAGGATACTAATTAACCAAGTAAAATAAGAGCTAATTTGGACTTTTCATTGATTTTGATAACAATAAAAAAACAACTAAGATACTAAACGAGAAGCAATCCAAATTATACTTAGCCATCTTACTAAATGGGAAAATAATGTATAAAATAATCATTCGATTATGTGATTTGTTCATTATAGATTGAATTAAATAATTAGACGAGGTCATCTTAAACGTAGCAATAATGTTGAATAATCAAAAAAATAATAATTTCTAATAGTTAAACATTGTTCAATTTGTTTTGTTAAATTGATTAGATCATTAATAGATTAAGATATATTTTGATCAAAATGGTAACTAAATAAATTGAAAAATATAATATATTTCCCTAACTAATTAGCGATTGTGGTTAAATAGACTACTGAAATAGTTACTTTGTCAAATAATAAATACATATAAGTTAATATAATTTAATCAATGTGTCAAATTATCCATTAAATCCAATAAAGACAGTTTACGAAAATTATGACATAATATTAATCTCTAAACATTTGCATATAACAAAAAGTATTTATATCTATAGTATACGGTATACGCTATTACTAAATACATTAAATGCAATATAATATAAAAATATAATGATGTTCATTTATGTTCATTTATGTTCAATCTGCTGAGAAACAAGCTGATAAATATTGTATGAACTGGTATAGCATAATATCCTATATCAGATTTTTTAAATTTGGAACGTATAAAACTGTAATTAATTTTAAAAGAAATAAAATATTTTATTTAAAAATTAGTTAAATAAAAATCTGTCTAAATCATTAGCGTACTTAAACACAATGCAATTTTATCTCTTTATAGTGAACACATCCCTTTAACTACTTTTATATTAATTACAATGATAACAGTATGATGATAATGTATTATTACTAAATTGTTAAATGTCCTACTTTTATCTTGATTAAACGACTATTATGTTACATTTTTGCAATTTTATCTCTTTATAGTGAACACATCCCTTTAACTACTTTTTTAATTACAATGATAACAGTATGATGATAATGTATTATTACTAAATTGTTAAATGTATACTTTTATCTTGATTAAACGACTATTATGTTACATTAATATATAATATATGTGCACTAATGGCAATTCGTAAAATGTAAGAATATTTTCATTGTACGTTAAGAAATAAAGTTTTATTCGAATTCTTACTTGCAGAGGTGCTTCTCCAGCTCTGCTAGCATCAACAACAAATTTGGCGGGTTTTCCAGCACGAACGGACTTAAGTCCAGGACCCGTACAGATCACTTTGCTAGGATCCAAGAGATCGTGAATTGGGACATGGAAGGGACTCCCTGTAAAGAAATTGTAATAAATCGTTATTTATTTATTTAAAAAATAATAGTTCGTAAACAAACAATTAGAATGAAATGAACGAATTAAAACCGAAAAATAAAGCAATAATATAAAGAAACTAAAGAAACACGTAAACAAAAAAAACTTTGCCTTCGCGTAGAATTCGTTTTCTGGAGACATTTTTTTCAATGTATACTGCTTCAGTTTTTATAGTGGGTATAATCTCCTCCTTAGCATGATATCTGTTCAACTCCGCTTTAAAGTAGAAGTGATAAATCTTGACCGATGAGCGAGTGAGTGTAGCAAATGAAAGTGGTGGTGGTGCGCAAATATCCGAAATGGAGTCGGAGGTTGAGTTATCGGTGGACTTCATCTCAGGATAATCCGAATTAAACTGGAAGACGCTAGTAGGACAGGGGCTCTTCCGACGTAGCATCGAGGGTGGCGAGGGGAGGAGAGTGACATCATTGTAAGAGGGTGGCGGGCTGGGCGAAGGGATGTGGGATATGTTGGGTGAATTAGGCGTGGGCCGAAGGGGTGTTGGCAACTTTTGGTTGGTCTCCAGACGCTGTTGTCGACCACGTAGACTCGACTGATCACCCTGACCTGCAGCGGCGGAAGCGCAAGGTGGCTTAGGAAGTACTTTAACGAGATTCGGCGGTATATGCGGCTGGAGAATTACAGTTCCTCTCAGTGGTTTTACATCAACACCAACCGAAACAGCTGATTCGGTTGCACCCTGACGACTGACCGGGATCTTGGATTTAGCGGCCAGCAACTGGTGATACTCAATGCTACTCCCAATAGTGTTTGTGGACGAAGAATCTACCTGTGCGATGGTGAAGAGCTTGGCATGGGGAATACCACCAACATCGGGGTTGGTCGGTACAGCGACACAGTTGAGCGCATATGAGTTTGTCGGCGTGTCCGAGTGCGGTGACTGCGGATTGCTGGTGTCATCCTCGCGGTTCACATGAGACTCAACAGTGCTTGTGGTGCTTGTGGACATCGAATCCATGCGTGACTCGATTCTAGTCTTGCGGGAAATTACCGCCAACGATCCTTGGCCTTGCCTT
The DNA here is from genome assembly GCA_036023295.1 of Invenusta paracnida. Lineage (NCBI taxonomy): Eukaryota > Metazoa > Platyhelminthes > Proseriata > Coelogynoporidae > Invenusta > Invenusta paracnida. The sequence continues at coordinate 33,221 of JAYRBW010021118.1, forward strand.
CTTTCCGCCTGCTGAATAAATTTATGTCCGCTTCCATTCCCGCCATGATTAATGTTAGTTGGTGTGACATACTCCTCTTCAATGGTCAGAGGACAACTCGAGTCGGTGTCTCCACGTGACTTAGAGAAAGCAACGTTGGAGTTATCAGTGTCAACGCGATCACACGCGTTTTTTACGCGAGCTGGAGCAGTTGAGCTGTTCCGCTTGCTATCAATTATAGCTGTTTCGACATCGGAACTAGTAGCCCCATCATCTATAACGTTATTATGTGTGCTACTTTCATTTTCAAATTCGTGGCTAGATTGTATAATGGCATGGAATGGACTGCCTGAAAATAAATGTACAGGTACGCTATGTACACTATTAATTTCAATTAAATGTATACCAGAATAATAAAATTAAACATCTATATACTATACAACCTTATATTCCTTCTTTACAAGCTGAGGATCATAAAACAATTTCAAGATTATAGTCATATAATATTTCTTTTAATAAAAATAAAAATGATAATCTATTTATTTAGTCACCTTATCATAATCTGATAAAAATGCGTGGACATCGATATTATAATAGTTACATGTTAAATTATGAAAAGTAAGTCGTGTCGACTATTTATGGAATATCTCATGTACAGTAATGTTTCGAAAGTCACTCTGCACTGAAAGTTCAATAAAAGAAACCAAAAAGAAAATTAGTATATATTGATAAGATCTAAGCAACATTATCTAAACCTACGGCAGTAGGTTGTTAGCTCATGCAGCTCATGCGAGCAACCTACGTACAGAAGGTATATTAGAA
>JAYRBW010021119.1:0-12681 GCA_036023295.1 Invenusta paracnida
TTGTCTAGGTTAGCATTTTTATTGCCAAATAGGAACTCATAAAAGTTGTAAACAATATTCGTCACACAGACACGTGATCAGTTTAGTTTGTCTTGGATTAACAAAATAGTTTGCTTCATTGTGGATACAACTTATCTATATTGCTAAGTGAAGACAAAATATTTGCTAATATATAAAAATGTAAGCAATTTTATTGCTTGATTGTGGATACTGCTGCAGGTGACATCAAACTTATAACAAAAAATAATTTAATGGCTTGCTAGATTCAGTTTGCTGAGGAATACACAGCTATGTTGCAACAAACAACATTTTTGTTTTGAGAGAGATGATTTCAGATGGCAAGGCAGGGTATTGTCAGGAGTACAAATAGTAGATAACCATCCACAGTGACTTATTCTTCTCCAGTTCTCATATTTCTCTAATTTTGCTTCTGGAACTTATGTACTGGTGATTGAAAATTGATTGTAAGCAGTGTGTAGTGATGGAGCAAATGAACATAGTGTCTGAGGCTGTAGTTAATTGGTATAATTATTTCAGGAACATTTGTGCAGTGTTTATCACAGATCATCTTATCAAACTCTGGTCAAGGGCGAGAGGTAGAGATTGACAAAAGTAAATTTTATATTTAGGAAGTACCATTGAGGTGCCTACCAAGAGGGACACTGGGTGCTGGGTTTAGTTGAGAGGGAGAGCAGCAACTGTGTCCTTGTCCTTGTCCCTGTGCCTGACTGCTCAGCTAAAACTCTGCTATTAATTATTCAGCAGTATGTCATCCTTAGAATGTGCCTTTTACAGATGATTAGGTATCCAATAACACCTTAGCAAACCAATTATTCGTCAACCATAGACTCAACTTTGTTGACCCAATAATCCAACTATAAATACTGTGGAGGGCAACTGGGAGAACACAAAGACAAAATATTGGTTGACCAGTTGTGCCCGAGGGTGGCAAGACTATCTTGCAATAGCAATTTCATTACTTTTATGGAGTTCTAAAAATAACTAAAAACAAAATCAAAGAAGGCATGTTTAACTAACTTGGTACTAGGTGTAAAAACATTTTTGAACATTTCCTGGTGCTAGGAGGAACATGAGAGGAATTCTAAAAATAGTCTATTTTGATTGGTTGAAATCATGTATAATATGTGATGGTGCACCATCAAATGAAAAATAGCATACATTTATAGTGCATAGTTGCTTAATTTTTTTTAGATTTCGGTTTTTGTGACTGTGGTTTGTTTTTTCTTAATTCTTGTCATCTTGTTAGTTTGGTCTATTTCTTTGTTTTATTTTGTATTTATTCTTAGATCTTAGTATATCTGAATTTGGTAGTATTTTTAGAACATGTTTTAGTATTTTTAATTTGTGGTTTTTTTCTTTTATTTTGATTGTATTTTTTTGTAGTAATTCATATGCTTAGCTGCATTGATCTTTTTCTGTTGCATGATCTGTGACATGATTTGCTAAACTGTACCAATGTTAGGTCTCCTGCTAGAGATCTAGATTTAGATGTAGGTGAGATAAAAGAGACTGGTTTGTACTAAGCTAGTACATGAGCATTAGTCAAGTTACTGCCTTGGAGAATGCTTTTGTATTGCACACATTTGATTTGTTTTTGTTTCTATCTTGGACATTCAACTGACATTACATTCTGTATGTATTGCTTTGTATATAATATTTTATGTTATTGTACACAACTGAATAACCAATGTTTTTGGATATATCAATTATTATTATAAAACTAGCATACTATACTAAAAATATATAAATGCAGATTTTTATAAATTTTATAATATGACAAACAAATTTCAGGAATTATTTTCTTGTTTATAAATTTATTATAACATAAATTATTGAAAAAATACACTTATAAATTATGCAGCATAGGTATACATATAGCTATAATAGTGGCCTATATTTATATATGTATTTAGTGAGCTAAAATCTTATTTTATGAGTATAATATAGACTAAATAGTACAGGGCACAGATTAGAGGCTTTCGTTACTTCTGTTCAGTGTATGTATGGCTGGTCTCATTCTACAGTTATGTAATACATTGACATTGACCATCCAGACAACAAGTTTATATATATGGTTTGTAATAAGATTGACATTTGCATATCATTTAGAATGCTATCACATTTTAGTTACATAATAGTTATGCAATACAGAAAGCTCATACTGTAATTATCTGCTAGAAAGCTGCAACCATGTTCCATGCAATATAATTTGTTTTCTATATAATTACTGATAATGAGCCAGTCAATTTTACAGTTCTATAAATGAATATGCTAAAATGGTAAATTGTTGTACATTATTTATTAGAAAAATTGCTGTTAGTTGTATTAGTTACTTGTTATAATAGTTATTTACTTATTCAGTGTCACATATTTTTGCACATATACCTATGTGTGAATGCATGAGGCATTATAAATTTGCTACAATACAATTAGTCTCTGTTTATTTAATAAGCCAGCTAATTTACACATGCAACACATTATAAAAATGAAAATTTGAATTTTCAGTGAAAAGTGTGTAGATAAAATTATTTGAGATTTTAAATAGCCGGTTCTAGCAGAAAACTTTTGAATTTGTATATCTGGGCACAACTGGTTAATGTATGGCACCTCTGACATTCTCTGGTACACACCTTACATGCAAGAGGTACACACCTTACTGTACACTTTGGCATTGATTTTGGCCAAGTGCAGCTTTTGTCAAGATCTTTTGCCTTTTGGTCTGAACTTTTAAGTCATGGTCATACAGGCATGCATTAGGCATATAAAGTGTGAAAAATTAAGAAGCTATGCAGTTTTCACTCTTATTTTTGAATTCTCAATGAAAACAAAAAAATAACAAAACAATCAATAATAATTATTATGATTATAATCATACCAATTAGCATTTTACAAAATATATTTGATAAAGCAGTATTAAAAAATTAAAACAAAGCGATCGCTAGAAACTTAGAATTTATTATCAGAATTATATTTACAGTCAAGCAAGTATATATAATAATATTAATTACTGTAACTACAATGGAATGCAATGTATGGAGTATAATAGCCTCTTCATACATTAATTCAAAAACGGAATCTATTTTAAATTTTGACAGTTTCTGCACATGCTCAATACAAACTAATATATGAAGAAGCTATAAGTAACTATCAATCAACAAACTAGTATTTTAACAAACTTACTATATACATATTATTATATATTTATATAGGCATTTTAACTATTTTTAATCATTTACTTTCTTTATAATAATAACTTGTAAAGCATATTTTACAAGGTATAAATAAAACTGACACTAGGATTTTCATTTATAAATAGGTCCTTGACTTATAATAGTTTGTCACAAGAGTGGCAATTATTTCAGGTTTTTCTTGTGCAGCCATCATCCATTCGTGGTGATATTGAAATATATCCATATTTGTTAAAATTTTGTCATAAAATTGATCCCAGGGAATAATATTGATCTCTTCCTTTCTTGGCAATGCAAGGTTTCATTTATAAATAGGTCCTTGACTTATAATAGTTTGTCACAAGAGTGGCGATTTATATAATATTTATTGATGATGTTTAAGTTAATAACATTGAAATGTTTACGCATGGGTTTTAAAATATTTGGACATTTAATCATGTTTATGTGTGGGTTTTAAATATTTGGACATTTAATCATCTGCATCAAATCATTGAAGCAAGTTCATCTTCATATTATATTTATAAGGCGTAAATATAGATTTTATGGCTACTTAAAAAATCTTGAGTGTGAAAAACATCTGGAAAAAAACTTGGATAGTGATTGGTGTATGGCCATGGAAAAATGTTTTTATGAATCTGATTACTATACATATAATGTTAATTGATTGACATAAACTTTTTTGATCAATTTAATATACTTTGTTTGGATTTGTTTTGTGTTTGTGAATGTTGGCTAAAAAAATAATTTATGTACCTGAAAAAAAAGATTTCTGAATGATGCAGACCTGATGGCTGATGCTATAAATTATAGCATCAGCCTTAATAATTATACTATACTTATTAATTGATAAATAATTGTACATATTTTATTTGTATACTTTAAATGTTATAGTGTGCCATAAAAAACTGTACTTCAAAATATCTGTCTAACTGCTTCGACTATGCAGTTCTGTTATAAAAGAATTTGTTGTCTTATTGAGCATGCAGGAAATTCTATTTTAAATTGTAAAATAGCCACAAAAATGGTATTTTATAGTAATTATTGTGTTCCATATTCAACTAATATTAAATATGACAATATATTTAATAATTAATTAATAAAAATTATTTTTACCTCTTCATTCCAATTTTCTATTAAACACATAGAGTTTGAATTAGGTATTCTTAAATCTCCCATTGCCATCGTAAATTATTTGCCGCGATTTAAAAAGTGCGCTAAAGTTTTGGTTATATAGTATCCTAGCAACATTCATATTAGGTAATTTTAACACTAATTCAATTAAATAATGTTAATTATACGAGATAAAATAAAATAATACAATAGATATGATGACTGCTTAGTATATGCTGTCTAAATATACATTCTTCATGAAACTGTGTGGATTAAAGCTGTTACTTCCTAAAAGAACTATCATTATGAGGGTTATGAAATATTTATGTCGGCTCTTAGTTTATATAATTCTCATTCGGAAGAAACAAAAACGTGGTATTATTTCTGACAAATTCTAAATTTATTTTTTGCTATTTATAACGAACTAAATATGCCAAAGACACTCCATTAATTTTTTAATATCTAAAATCTAGCATAAACAGTTTTGAAATTTTTTAATAACATTATTTAAAAGTATTCGTAATATTACCTATAAGAAAAAAATTGTCTTAAAATGAATAATACAACACATTTTTAGATTAACTAACATAGTAAAATTATTAATTCATGCATTAGACGATATTTTACACAAAAAATTGACAATAAATGAGATGGCACACTATGAAATTAATAAAAATATTCATAATTATTATTTTAAATATATGTATTTAGTGGTTTTTATTACATTAGTTAGTTAAATACAATTCAATCTAACACGTGTTAATACTTCAAAACTTTTAATCTTGAAAAAATATATATTTTTTTTCATTTTTTGTGTCAGTTTAAGTCAATATAATGACCTATAACTTTTTACTTTATCATAAATAGAGCATTTTTGTTATTATATGTTATTTAATCTATATATTTAATTAATTATTGAACATATAGAATTAAATTTGTATAAGAAATAAACTGCGTATTATATATTTTGAAGGCACAAAATTGATATACTATCTTATTAATAAATGGTCGCGTATGAATAAAGTTTTTCATATTGATAATATTATGGCCAATATTAGGTATATGTTTCATAAAGGTTTGATATTCTTTAAAATGGTACGTTTCTTTTTGTAAGCATTAGTGCAATAAAACTATTAATAAGCGCAGTACATTAAAAAGGTTTTTTGGTGTTTCTATAAGGGTCGCGCAGAAACAGGCTGAAGTTTGATGATGTATTAATTTTTAAATTGTATTTACGGAAGTATAATGACTAAATGACTATAAAATTAAACATGACTTTTAAATGCCTATAAAAAAATATTCAAATCAATTTTTTAGTCCTATGAAAACAAGTTGTGTATGAAGGTCACGCAGAACGTCGCATATGAGTTAATAATCTTTTATATGTTTCAACCTTCTTTTCACTTTAATAAAACATTATTATATAAATTAATTTTATACATTTCACTATTACCATATCTAAGTACATAAACTATATAGCATGCTACATATATTTATTATTTCAATAGAGTAGTGTTTCTACATAGGCGTCGCGTATAAATAATAAGTATCAATCAAAAAGCAGTGCACTTGCTTATTTTTACAATGTCTATTTCTATGACTTCTGCATATGCCCTCACTTAATAAGGATTAGAAAAACTCAACAGAACTATTAGATTACAATATTGTAAATAAATTAATACTTAATGTTATGTATATTCAAAATTTATACATATATAATGCAATGTGATTTAATTTCTCTCAAACTAGAAATCTTTAATGTTTTATCAATTTTTCCTGCACTAGGCAGGAGGCTACACATTTTTTTGGTCACTTGGCCTAATTTTTACAGTATATTTTAGCCCATGATAAAATTCCAGTACATTTCCAGTATGCACTGGAAATTCAAGTACTGACCGCCACCCTGCAAAAAAGAGTATATCAACTCATTAATGGGTAAAATTACTATAAAAGGAGTATAACTTGAAAAACTTCAAAAAGAGCAAATATATCCTATGATAGATAATTTTATTCTATAAATTACGCTATATAGAAATAAATAAAAATAAGTTATATAAATAATTTTACTAGTTTTTCAAGTTACACTCTTTTTTGAGTAAACATATTCCTTTTGTTTAACAGTGTAGCATTTCGCGCCCAAAGCCTTTAACTTGTGCTTAGCAAACCCAAGCACTTGCTAGTCCAGTTTTTAAAATACAAAAAACATATTCGCATTTGTGCCCCAAATAAAAAAATATTATAAAAAATAACATTAAACGGTCATAAATGCGTATAGATCTTTGAAATTACTTCAAATAAACGTGAACTATTTTTTAATGATAGTAAAAACAATCATCATTAAGAAAAAATATATCTAATATTATAAGTAAAGTAAACTTTAATAATCACATGACAAAATATTAAGAACCATTAAAATTTCACAGATCTATGAAATTGTTTAAAATAATTTTTTTAATAGGTAATATAGAAAAATATATTAGCATTTCGTGTCTAGAGACTAGAACTTTCAAACTCTGGCTTGCTAGCGCAGTGTTCTAACCACTGAGCTATGACGCCTGACGCAATGAGCCTTAAAATCGGTATAGATTTCAGGCATACAAAAATACATGTACTAAGCACGAATAATATGAAAAATAAACATTATTACTATATAGTCTAAGTACTTTTTAATAACAAGTTTGATTTGGAATATTAGAAGTAGATTTATTTTAAAATTGTTACATAATTGTCCTTTTAAATTATGTTGCATAGTGTTATTACAAATATTCGTGTATATTTATACAATTAGATAAAACAATTTATCAAAACGTGTTACAATGGATAGCTGATCCTAATGATAGTAAAAATATTTATTTAAATCACAAAAATCTTGAAATATGAAATAGGAAACACCATTCTTTACAACGTTAATTTCTAATTTTGTAGAAGCACAATATTTTACAAATTAAATTACTAAAAAAATGTGTCACTTAATAAATTCTGTTGTTTTTAAAGCTATACTTGACTGATAATAACAACGCATGTTCTGTTCGTATTGTATTCAGAATTAGGTACATATATATATTACATTTTTTATAAATTCAAAATGTTTGTACATAATTAAATGTTTAAACACTTGTCGCACAAAACATCTATTCTGATATCGAAAAGGTCATGCGGTTACCTGAGTCAACGTAAGTAGAAAAACATATATTTAAAAAGCACTAACAAAATAATGTTTAAATTCAATGTAGTATTGTCTACCAGTCATCAGTTAAATCTATCTCTTCCCAATGAACAGGGGTATCGTCAGTGTTAAATATATTATTCACTTCATCATTACCAAGATAATCAGAGCAATCATCTATCTGCAAGTCTGCCAATCTGCTAGTTAAACATTCCGATTGATAAACAATGTAGGATTCATCCTCGGCTAATTCATAATCTTGTAGTTCAGAAACAGCAGACCTAAAATAAACACAAGAAAACAAAAAATGAACTGATTGGAAAATATAATTAAAGACAGAATTTCCGATTCACGTTCATAGTTCTAACTCATTTTAATAAAATAACGAGTAATGGTTTTATATTTGAAGGTATAGATAAAATAGGTAAACTATTTAAAATATAGTAAATTAAGTATAGAAAAGCGATAATGCGACTGTTTTGTTTTTGCTCAATCCTCCTTCTTTTTAAACCATTTCCACATCTAGGCAACCTTTTGAGGCGTTTAAGGCGTCCGCCATCTCACTGATGTTTTCTCTCAATCTGTACTGGAGGGTCCCCGGGCACCTAGTAATATAATATGTTCTGTTGTTTCGTCTTCTTCTTTACAGATTCTACATTCTCCGTCTGTCCTCTTCCCGATTCTTTTCTTGCTGCTGTAGTTGTTACTCATTACCAATACGAGAATTGAAGGTTAACCAGTCTTCAGAAGCCAGTTGGGTCGTAAAGGTCGTGAAGGCTGGTAATATTGTTCTCCATTCTAACTTTTGTTAAACTTTGACATTGCAGCAGGTCATGTTCTGAGTCTTCTTGCTCTTCATTGCATAAACGACAGATATTCAATTCGGCTAGGCTGATTCTGTGACGATGGGCAAGTAGTTCAGGCCAGTACTGAATCTTCTGAAGCCAATTACTTCGTGTTTAGCTAAGTTCTTTTCCCACTCGTCCTTGCATACTTTTTCGTCGTATGCGACGCGCGATTTGATGCGAGAGATATCTTGCTTGCCTTTGATATAGGCTTCTTGGGTGAGTTCGATTCCCTTTGCTGCTTCTTCGTCAGCCAGATCGTTGCCTATTGTATCGCAGTGACTAGGGGTCCAGGTAAGTATAATCTGTTTACCTATATATGAAGTAGACTTGTTATCAATTTAGCAATTTCTGTCCATTATTGAATTGCCTGTATTATACTTGATGGTTTCAAGGCTTTTGAGGGAAGATTGGCTATTTGATGTTATGCGGACTGTTTGCCAGTTAGAGTTTGACTTGAGCCAGATGATAGCCTCATTTATGGCGACCATCTCTGTTTAGTAAGAACAGAGCTATATTTACCCGCTGCTAGATTGGATTTGTGGATAATGATTGGATTTTCTAGCTCTGATCCTTTGGTGATGATGATGCCAGCGCCTCTTCTGTCGACTCAATCAATATAGACGATGAGATAAAGCTGTTGTTGTTGCTGAGGAGATTTGAGGTAAGGTCGTAGATTTTTGCTTTGTCTATAGATTTGGTGCCTTTTATTTCTACCTTGAAACCATCTCTTCAACTCCTGGGCTTGATAGATGGTGGTGTTTTCCACTTTTCTTTGAAAAACCCTAGTCCATCTTTGTTCTGCGAAGTACCGCCATTCAGTTTTCTTTTGATGTTCAAGTTGATAAGTTGATTGAGGGTTTTTTTTGCTTCCTGTCTAGTCGCTTTCTCATACAAGGTTACTGATGTGGCAGTAGCTCATCTTTGATAGGTTGGACGTTGGCTCCTGCCATGACCGCTTCCGATGGGGTGCTCTTTAGGAGACCGGTGATACAGCGAGGGGCTTTCAGTTTAACCTTTTCGAGTTTGTTGAGTTGAGTGTTAGACAACCATGGCATCCAAGCCGGAGATCCGTATTCCAGTAAGGGGCGACATATGGTTTCATAAGTACACTTCAGAATATGTTTACTGAAGCCCTATCGACTTACATGAAAGAGCTTTTAACATCTTGAGTCTACTTTCTTCCTTCACTTGAATTCTTCTGACGTGCTCGTTGAAAGTTAGCTTCCTGTCGTAAGTGACTCCCAGGAAAGCTGGGTGTGTATTGAAAGTGAAGTCTTTGCCGTCTAGTGTTATATAATAATATTGGGTTTGAGGTTGGCTTCTGCTAGGTCCAATGTGAACAGAGATACCTCGCATTTCATTATACTCGCGTCATTAGCCATTTCCTGCTTCGATTTTGGATGTTGTTACAGGCTTCTTGAACCCTCTTGGTGGCGTTGGTCACATCTTTGTCTGAGGCCCAGATGGCAATGTCATCTGCAAATAGGCTGACTTTGGCCGTATCTGGGATAACCTGAACTACGTCGTTGATATACATGAGAAAAAGTGTGGGAGAGAGGACAGCCCCTTAAGGTAGGCCTTCTTGCATTTTCTTTATCTTGCCTCGAGTTCCTTCATAGGTAACCCACGCTCTTGTTACAGAGCCAGGTCTGTATCCATTTGATCATGCTGTTTCCTATACCTAGGTTGGTCATTTTCTAGAGTAATCCATCATTCCAGACTTTGTCATACGCTTTTGCGTAATCTAGCAGACATAAAAGTACTGTTTTCTTTTGGATAGACAAGTTAGTCGACTATGACGTCTGAACGATGATGTTATTGATAATTAGAATTAAAGTTAGAAATTAAATCAAGACAAGAAAAGTAATAATTAAATTACAACTTATATTTAAATGTTAAACCTCCTCATCAAACAATAGATGTAAAGTGAATGTATGTGAATTGATATGTATAAGGCAATATTACAGATCACTAAATGTAGTCTGAGCAAATCATTAAAAAAAACCTAGTAAAACTGAACCAACAATATTGCAGTATACATTATAACATATTATATGTAATTAATAGAAAGGTACTAATTGAACTTAGTAGAAAAGAAAAGTACAAAAGTATCTATAGGAAAAATAATTACTGCTAAATGCATGATGTATATATTAAGCTTATGGTACATTTTTAGAGTAGGTATACCTGCTTTTATTTTGAGTATCATTGTTTAGTAGAGATTAATAAACGCCTCATTAAATATTTTTTCAATTATGAACCCTTTCACAATGATTTTATGGTTGGAATTCTAGATGCATGATATGCTCACTGATTACTAAATTAAGAGTAACACTAACAGATAATTATGCGAAAAACAGAAAAGTGAAAATCATCCTGACCTAATAATCTGAATGGGTTTAATCTCTGGTAGACCCGTATCAACAATAAATTTTATGAAAGGTGCTAGTGATATGCGCAATCGATCCAGCTCATCCAGCTCATATGGAGGTTCAGATCGGTTGTTTTGGATACCATCTTCAAAATTTTCCGCATCGTCTGAAAATCCCCCAGCAAAAAAATCGCCGACACAGTGAAGTAATTGGGTCTGGATTGTGTTGCAGCAACGCTCCTCAGGAGTCAGATGAGGTTTGTAGGGGAATTCTAACGAGTAGATCTATAACAAAATTGGGTGTGTCAGTGAATCATGACGCTCCAAATTGAAATATGATTTATATTAATTTGATAAAAATAAACAGCATCCCTTTTTATAAAAGAATAAACTGTATTTATTTCGATGAATAATATCCATAATACACAGAATGATTCAAAATATTATAGGCGTAATATATATTTGCACACCAAGAGCTTACGTTTATCAATCTTGAAACATGTCTTTAAACGGGTATGACTCCCAACGTTGTATTTATAGTTAAATAATCATAATCTATCTTGGTGAATTATGAATACATTATATAAGATAATTTTATCTATGTATATAAGTCGGTACCTCTTGAAACTTCGTAGCTAACTCAGGATGCGGATAAATTGGAAGTGGTACCGTTCTATGAAACACAGCCATCTGTGAGCAGCTACCAATGTCTTCCGGAGAGTGAGGCAGAGAACCAATCCCTTGATATGTCACTGTATAGGCGGGGTACTTATCTACAACAGCATTACACCTGACATAAAAATGATATATTATAATATATATAATATTAATTACATAAATATATAAAAATAGAAAATAAGTAAATAGCACAATGCTGCATATTAATTATAAAACAAACTTTCGATGTTACATCTATAGACGATGCAAGTAAAGGACTCTTCTGATTGTTCAAGAGCGTATCCATTGGTTACGTAGTATGACTGCCTGCTTTACATACAAATAGGCTATATCTTAACGACATCACGCATTTTATTATAACATATTTCAATATAGTGACGAATATAGTTGAATAAGTTAGGTCAAATTTTGTAAGGATGATTTAAAAATGATAAAGAACAGAATGTACAGAATGTAATTTTAATTGAATCAATCAAACGCGGTGTTACTGTAATCAAATACGGATCTAGCCAACCGGGTATGGTGTAAAGGTACAGTAAAGAAATATAAATCTATACAATTAAACATTTATTAGGAACTCAACTCATCATTTATAATACAGTTATCAGTTAAATGGCAATATTAAATACATTTACGGAAATAAACATATATGAAAATATAGAAGCATACATAAAAAATAACTGATTTAGTTTGAGGTATACTAATCTAATCAATAAATCAATTTGTCGCTTTGTGTTTTAAATATTTGTTTTTCTGCGAGATGTTCCTATTTACAATGAAATCTTTATTTCTCTTTATAAGGAACACATATCTAGCATAAACTATATTTTGAAATTTGTCATACAATTGTATTTTAATAATTCAAAATGAGTAAAATATAAGAGAAAAATATACCAATTACATGAAATTGGTAAAACCACAAAATGAAGTGAACGAAAAGGTTTACCATCTTCATGATTCTCACACGTTATTGTGTGATTTGCACTATTCATACCAATTACATATTTATTGCATACATGTAAATGTATATACGCATTTGGTTGCCTTAATTTCATATTTGATTGTAATCAATAGAATTTGATTTCATAACACCGTGTTTGATTGAATCATTGCTTATATTTGATTGAAAACCCTATAGTAACTACTCAGTTTAACATAAATATGTCAAATTGTTTATGTTTCTAATACCTACCTATAGTTATTTTAAATAAAAATATTAATATAATAATAATAATAAGCGTATATTTGTGAATCAAAGTACATTAATAGAAATCTTGTACAGCAATGGAGTGTAATATA
>JAYRBW010021130.1:0-12680 GCA_036023295.1 Invenusta paracnida
TATCTTGTCAACTATCCTATTAACTATCCTTTCAACTATCCTTTCAACTATCCTGTTAAATATCAAGTCAACTATCCAGTCAACTATCCTGTTAACTATCAAGTCAACTAGCCTGTCAACTATTCTGTCAACTATCCTGGCAACTATCATGGCAACTATCCTGGCAACTATCCTGGCAACTATCCTGTCAACTATCCTGGACACTATCCTGTCAACTATCCTGGCAACTATCCTGGCAACTATCCTGGCAACTATCCAGTCAAATATAAATTCAACTATCTGCTCAATTATCAAGTCAACTATCAAGTCAACTATCAAGTCAACTATCCTATCAACTATCCTATCAACTATCCCATAAACTATCCTGGCAACTATCCGGTCAACTATAAATTCAACTATCCGCTCAATTATTATGTCAACTATCCAGTCAACTATCCGGTAAACTATCTTGTCCACTATCCTATCAACTATTCTATCAACTATTCTATCAACTATTCTATCAACTATACTGTCAACTATCAAGTCAACTATCCTGTCGACTATCCGTTCAACTATCCTGTCAACTATCAAGTCAACTATACTGTCGACTATCAAGTCAACTATCCTGTCAACTATCCTGTCAATTATCAATTCAACTATCCAGCAAACTATCCTGTCAACTATTCTATTAACTATCAAGTTGACTATTCTGTCAACTAACCTATCAACTATCCGGTCAACTATCCAGTCAACTACCCTGTCAACTATCCTATCAACTATCCGGTCAACTATCAAGTCAACTATCCTATCAACTATCTAATCAACTATCCTATCAACTATCCGGTCAACTATCAAGTCAACTATCCTATCAACTATCCTATCAACTATCCTATCAACTATCAAGTCAACTATCCTATCAACTATCCGGTCAACTATCAAGTCAACTATCCTATCAACTATCCTATCAACTATCCTTTCAACTATCCTATCAACTATCCTATCAACTATCCTGGCAACTATCCGGTCAACTATCTTGTCCACTATCCTATAAACTATTCTATGAACTATTCTATGAACTATCCTGTCAACTATCTTGTCCACTATCCTATAAACTATTCTATAAACTATTCTATGAACTATCCTGTCAACTATCAAGTCAACAATCCTGTCAACTATCCTATCAACTGTCCTGTCAACTATCCGGTCAACTATCCTGTCAACTATCCGGTCAACTATTCTATCAACTTTCAAGTTGACTATTCTGTCAACAATCCTGTCAACTATCCTGTCAACTATCCTGTCAACTATCCTGTCAACAATCCCGTCAACTATCCTATCAACTATCCTGTCAACTATCCTATCAACTATCCTATCAACTATCTAGTCAACTATCCAGTCAACTATCCCGTCAACTATCCTATCAACTATCCTGTCAACTATCAAGTCAACTACCCTTTCAACTATCCTGTCAATTATCCTGCCAAATATTCTTTCAACTATCCTGTCAACTATCAAGTCAACTATCAAGTCAACTATCAAGTCAACTATCCTATCAACTATCCTGTCAACTATCCTGTCAACTATCAAGTTGCAATTTCTTTAAACTATCCTATCAAGGATCCTGTCAACTATCTGATCAACTTTCAAGTTACAATTTCTTTCAACTATCCTATTAACGATCCTGTCAACTATCCTGTTAACTACAAGTCAACTATCTTGTCAACTATCCTATTAACTATCCTTTCAACTATCCTTTCAACTATCCTGTTAAATATCAAGTCAACTATCCTATCAACTATTCTGTCAAATATCCTGTCAACTACCAATTCAACTATCCGGTCAACTATCCGGTCAACTATCCGATCAACTATCCGGTCAACTCTCCGGTCAACTATCAAGTCAACTATTCTGTCAACTATCCGGTCAACTATCTGGTCAACTATCAAGTCAACTATTCGGTCAACTCTCCTTTCAACTATCCTGTCAACTATTCTGTCAACTATCCTATCAACTATCCTGTCAACTATCCTGTCAACTATCCTGTCAACTATCAAGTCAACTATCCTGTCAACCATCCGCTCAACTATCATGTCAACTATCCGGTCAACTATCAAGTCAACTATTCTGTCAACTATCCGGTCATCTATCAAGTCAACTGTTCTGTCAACTATCCGGTCAACTATCAAGTCAACTATCTTGTCAACTATCCTGTCAACTATCCGATCAACTATCAAGTCAACTATCCTGTCAACTATCCGGTCAACTATCAAGTCAACTATCCTGTCAACTATCAAGTCAACTATCAAGTCAACTATCCGGTCAACTATCTGATCAACTATCAAGTCAACTATCCTGTCAACTATCCGGTCAACTATCAAGTCAACTATTCTGTCAACTATCCGGTCAACTATCTAATCAACTTTCATGTCAACTGTTTTTGAACATAATATGTAATTCTTAGTATTCGTTTTTTTTATTAACTTATTTAATGCGTTTTTTTAAAGAACACAACTAAAAATCGGGTTTATGAAGAGAAATTCTTTCCATAACTGAACACTTAAGAACTATAGAATATAGAAAGTGATATTGAATCTAGTCTGCTCAAGAAGTAGAAGACATGGGGTGGATTTACATAATACTTTTATAATATATTTTGCATCTAGATATTAACCCTATCTGAACCGGGGTTGTTTTCGCTTCCCAGAACCGGGGGGGGCTGATTCGGTTTAAAGAATTTAACCCGGTTCAGATAGGGTTAACGACCTAAGAAACAATAACACCTATTGAAAGTGAAGTACAATGAAGAGTATATAAATGGTATCTGATATTTAAAAAATTTCAAATTGAGTTTTCTTTAGAAGAAAAACAATGTTTTTGGTCAAATTCAGAATTAGTGAAATATTCAAATAATTTATCTCTGACAAGGGAGCATAATTTTTATTAAAAGCAAATTTGTCAGATTAACATTTCTTACAGCTTTCAAATCCACCAAAGTATATCTTCATTTTGAATAATTCTAAGAAGTTAAAGAGGGGTTAACGAATTGCCGATAATTATTAGTTGTGTCTATTAGTTTGCATAAATAGCAGAAAAGTAGCGTTTTGACGTTTGAGTGACAGGTTTTGCTATACGTTACTCTATTAAACTCTTACTAACTAGTAACACTTCGGGAAGTTAAAGCTAAATAGAATTTTTTTTATATATGTAGTTCAATAAATTCTGATGATTTGTCTGTCGAATCATTCTTTTGCAGCGTCTCCAACTTCATGTCATGAAATGGCATCTTGCGATACAAAAAAATGCCAATGTAAAAGTGAAAAAAATGATTTAGGTAATCTAGTCAATTGCTTTGACAGTTCACATTGTCACACAAATGGTACTTGTGAATATCAATACAAGAAAACAAATCATTGTAGCTGCGAACCGGGTCATGACGTTTTATGCGCTGCAAGTTGTAAGTAGTGGTTTCTTTACTTTTACTTAAAATATCTTGAGCTTATTTCAGTAAGACCTTTCTATGAACAGGATATACATGTGTACATTATTTTTAAATATATGTATTTTTCATTTCAGCACTGCATGGTAAGTATATATATATTGAAGTAAACACACTCTAAACCCATTTACTAAACCGATATTTACGTTAATCCCACCAATTTCTTTATACTCTAGTTTTGACTAAATTGTTGGATATTTTATGAGATACCGAAGTATTTTATTTATAATCTGGATAAAAAAATTATTTGTTCATAATTACACGTTTTATGTATTATTATCTATCCAACATGACATGATGTATTTTATTAGTATGTATTATATATTATATGTATATATTATATTACAAGAAACATAAGTAATGTAAGTTACTAACAGGTCAACCATTAATAACATTTTTTCGAATTAGGTATAGAACTTGTTATTTAGATAGTAATTAATAAAATTGATGATTATTCCGACATTTAGTATAATTGACTTTAAAAATTCTATATAGGTATAAATCTATATATTTATAAATAAATTTATTTATTCATTCAGAAACCTCATATGGGCTCGATCCTCAATCTTTGGGTTAACAGCCCAACGCATTAGCCGATTTCGCCACACGGGTTGTGTTGTGAAGATAACCACGCAACAGTCTAATCTAGAAAAACTCCTATCTTTAAAAAATGAATGCACTGGTCTTAGATATATATCCATATGTATATTACCCATATACACCATAGGAAATTATTCACGCATAACTGAGTAAATGATTATAGGCAATGTATATATTGTATGGCATATGACTGTAGATTTATAAATTAAAAAATCCTTTTCTAACGCCGCAGCTATCTTTTTCTCTAAAACGAGCATCTTTGAAGTATACATTCCTTTACATTTATTCAATAAATAACAAAAACAGTCAATCTGAAAAATAAAGTAACGGCCTTAGTTCTCTTTCAAATTATAAATTATTACTTTTCATGCTATTTAGTAATCCACCGGTAGGTACGTTTTTATATGATTGTTTACAGCATATATATATATAATAAAAGCAAGGCAATTAAATTGGAGATAGTATATATCAAAAACTGATATTTAATTTCTATCCACACAAACGTGAACTGCATTAAAAGCAAAGTTTGTAACTTAGATCTTGGTAGAAAGGTGTGAATATCTTGTAGTAATAACATATTTTTATATAATTTACGTTAGTTTATCAATTTGTAAAATAAATTATTTAACTGTGGTATCTCTATTGTTGTTTAAATATGCAATAAAAAACGATTAATTTCGACAGTTATATTTTTTATTTAAATAAAGTTTATATAAAGTTTCAAAGAAAGTTGTAGTTAAATACACACATATACATAAATAAAATAATTTCATTACAACTTTAATATAATACAGCTTCAAAGACAATTTAGTGTTTATACTTGCTTTCAATAGCATTATAGAATTGTTCCTGACTGTTCTAATCTGATTTATACTAAATCAATATATTTTTTGAAAAGAAAATTTTCCCTTTGCGCATATTTGTTATAAAGTGCAAAAAAGTAAAAAGTAAAAAATAAAAAGCACAGCGCTGCATAAATGAAAGTATATGTTCACAAATTTTTGGAGATGCTCTCCCTAGTTTTGTGATTGTACATATGAAATTAGAGCAGTAGGTGATAGGTATACACACTGGAAAGAATCGATAATAATTATTATTACACAAGGGGAACAGAATGGTAAGAGCGATATATAGTGTTGTATAAAGATACTGGGAAGCGAAAGCACCCCAGGTCACTGTGGTGCATAATTTAGTGTATTAATAGAGTATTATTAGACATCATTTTCCTTCATAACTAATATTTTACCTCTCTTTAATGGCAATTTTTAATGACTTTATAATGACATTTGTTATTTTTTATGACTAATAATACTCTCTTATTAATACATTATATTATGCACCCCAGTCACCTGTCTATTTTTGCTTCCCAGTATCTTCATAACAATACTATATATTGCTTTTATCATTCTGTTCCCTTTTTGTAATAATATTATCGATTCACCCCCGTAGCCTACCTACCATTGGCACGTATATTCATTTCTTTCCAGTGTGCATACCACCACCTACTACTCTAATTTTATATGTACAGTATCAAGCCTAGGAGAGCATCTCCCAAAACTGGTGAATATATACATTCATTTATGCAGGCAGCTCTGTGCTTTATATTTAATTTATTTTTGACTTTATAATATATTTTTTGTATATTAAACATTTATTTGAAATTAATTGCAGAAATTTGTTCTCATTTTCAGAATTAGATGAAACAGAGGATAACGAAGCATGTAATATGTTTGTAATATATCTATGTAATATATTCATTTAGTTAATTGTTTTTTATCACTGAACTCTTATATTATCAGTATTGTGGATGCTACTTCCTTTGGCAGTGGTATTTATGTGTGTGCCATATGGTATTTATCGATCAATGCAGGAGAAAAATGCCAATGACTGGTAGGTAATATTTTATAAATAATTTTGAATTCTAATTGCAAAATTAAGAAAAATATATGTATAAAATAATATAACGTGTAAGAGTTTTTCCTTATATGTATACCGTAATCTCACTTAAAACTATAGATTCAAATTAATGATTGAATAAATATTTATCAAATTTACTTTATATTTTTTTAACTGGTTATTAACATTTATAATTATTATTCTAACATTTTTTTCATAATTATTACAATTTTTCTCTAATCCACTTAATGTTTGCGAATGTTTGTGTACCAATAGTGTACCGCAACTGGTTGTTTGTGTATACCAATTTTTGGTACCAATAGTGTACCGCAACTGGTTGTTTGTGTATACCAATGTTTGGTACCAATAGTGTACCGTAACTGGATGTTTGTGTACCAATGTTCGGTACCAATAATGTACCGCAACTTAATGTTTGTGTACCAATGTTTGTGTACCAATAGTGTACCGCAACTGGATGTTTGTGTACCAATGTTTGATACCAATAGTGTACCGCAACTGAATGTTTGTGTACAAAAAAATGTAATGAAATTTCGCTTGAAATTGAAAAGACTTGAATACCTTAACAATTCAATCCCAAACAAGCAAAAGTAAATAGTGGTAATAAATGATAAAGATATATTTTTTTGAGTTGAAAATTTTTATCAAATAGTTATCTGAAGTTTAATATGAAATTTTATAATTAATTGTACATTTCAGTCACAAATATGTTTATTTCAAACTTTATTACTAATCGACTCAAATTAAAGTTAAAATGTTTCCGATGTGTAACATACATAAACTGCCTTTCATTGTGAGCTACTTTCTGATCTTAAATTTATCGAAATATAAATCAATTTCAAGCATCATTTCATTAGTTGTTTTACATGCAGCGGCCCGGTTTATGTAGTTCATTCCATATATTTCCGAATTATATCATGAATATATTTTCTCTTTATTATCTATAAATCAAATACTATGCTTTATTATGGAATAGTCTCGCTCCAAAACATGATTCACTGTAAGTTTATTCAATTCCATGTTTCTTCCCTGTTGATTTTTGTTGAAAAAATTCTGATTATTCTGTTCAATAATTTTATACGTTTGAAATATTACATTGTTATTTTCTTTTTTTTCATTTTGTATCATTATATTTTTAGGAGAGATTGGCACAAATGCCAAAACTAATTTTACCGATAAATATTTATAATTTAGAAGATATTATACGATTAATAATTAAGAAAATGTTTAATACAATTTTAATACAAATATAAACAATGTTTTGACCATATGAAATTTATTTTACGTATATATGTATAATAAGTATTTAAATTATATAAATATATATAATTGTATACATAATTACAAAGTTATATTATATATTATAACTCTCTACGAAAATTCAATTTTGAAATTTATTTTTTAATTCTGTCTTTAACTTATGATGCTGCGTTTTGAAAGTTATTATACTAAGGAGGTTGGAAGATCATTTGTACAATTGAATTATAATGAACACAATATTGCCTCTTCTTCAGAACAAGGGGTGCGTCGGTAACGACACTTGGGTAGGTTTCAGATTATTTATTATAATTATTTTACTGTAAGATATATGTATTTTAACACGTTGTATATACCAGTGAAATCCTTCAAATTGTAAAATTATGAAATGAGCTGCAATTACAAAAAGTATAAATATACGAGTATGTACACACATATATGTATATATGTATGCATTTATAATTGCCGCTTATTTAATAGTTTTATTTTATTATTATTTATATGTACAGTTATTTTATGTACATACATACATATAGGTATGAATTCAAAAAATAATCATAAGCATATTGCATAATTTTTTTGTTAGAATGCAAATAAACATTAATTTTGTACACATCGTGTTTAATTTCATAGGATTTGTTGCATTTCTTACAGTATTCATAGAAAGAAATTTCGAATATATTTTAAATTTATTTTTTAAATTTCTACGCAAATATATTTAAAAGTTTATAAAACTTTTTTACAATTCTTGTATTTCTTTAAAATCTACTTTGTAACTCTATCGATAAATTTCAAAGTCATTAAACATTTTTCGAAGAAATTTTAGTTTCAAAACAGTCGGATTTTACTTTATATTCTTTGATTTCAATGAAAATATTGTGTTTTCATTCATTAAACATTGTACAATGAAGTTATTTGCAGAAAATTGTGTCTTTTATATCCGAAAGATATATATAACTATATATATAAAGCTTTGAATTCTGATTAACTTCGCATGCTTACTTCTCGATTTCAGTAAAGCTCTAGTCTTCCAGAAATTTATAAATCACGAAAGTATAATTGATAACCTCCTAAAAATTGAAGTAGAAAGATATATGCATATCTGTTATATTGTTAATAATTTTATTTGATATAAGTCTACATACATATTTATATTTTCAATAAAAGAAAAATATTTATATATAAAGAAATATGTATAATTGTCTTTTGCATATTAATACTTGTAACAGTTTATTTTATTCTTTAATATATTTACAATTGTAGTTTGCATTCCGAGTAAGTATTTTGAGTTAATTAATTTGTATATTTCATAAATTAATTATGTATTTATTTCAATTTCAATTTCTTTCTTTCATTCTTCATTTATTTATTTATTTATTTATTGTTATATTCATTTAAATATTTCACTATTTACATATTTTTATAAATTTATATGTATAATCTTAATTGTGGTTTACTTATTTCAACATTATTCATATCAATTAAATCATGCAAATCCTCTCTAGAATTATTTTAAAATTAAAAGAAAACATCGCATTTATATAAATGAATGACTATAGTTACAAATGAAATTATAATACTTTGATATAAAAAATCACTATATTTAGTCGCAATACATACAAGATAAAATTAATATTAAATAGTTTAATATGATATACAATGAATGATTAAAATATAGAATTATCCATTACTTCCCATTTTTTAGATATCGGTGTCTAAAGTTTAGTTTAAAATATATATCTTAAACTCATATACATAATTTCAAATTTTTTGTTTTAATTTTCTATGACAGAAGTGATCTCTTTACAACAGTAAGTAGAATTATATATTTTGATAATATGTTTTTTGTGAAATTTATTTGATACTTTACCATTATTATAAATCGTTCAAAACAAAATGGTATCAAAAAAGGAATCAATTGTATACTAAGTTTTATTTATGCGAAATTTTTTTTTTTATAATAATTGTTATTTTATAATTTTGATAATTGATACTATGATAGAAATTGAATACAGTATTTTATCATGGTTTGAAAGCACATAATGACTTGGATAAAACTGCAAAACACGGTAAAAAAATTTAAAGAATTTTTGGATTTAACTTATTTAATTTTTAGCAATTATTTTTAAGATTATGTCCATATATCAGTAGTATTTAGGGTGCTAAGAACAATATAATCGAATTCATTATGAGAATATAATATGTATTTAAAAAAATCAGTAATAGATTGGCAGGTTTGATAATTACTGGATACTCGGTTAATGTTCACAAAAAACGGACATAATGCTCTCAAAATACTAGATATTAATAATGAATTAACGTTTATTAAAATAAAATGGGAATTAAAAAAAAACAGAAAAAAATCAGATAGGTATAGAGGGGAGAGTCGCATATTTTTAAAATACGGAGTGGCGTCGATTGGATTTAGCATACTCAATTAAATAATTTCCACTTTGTCTAAAAAAAAGTGTGCCATGAATGATTTGTATTGGCTTCTGCAGCTTTGAGCATTTTCTCAAAGAGGATACATTTTCGGTGTAACTTATTATATACAAACTATTTACATCAATACATTTTATATACATTATGTCAAAACTTTTCAATGAATGTTTAGGTCATAACTGGTTCAAAATTATCGAGGAAATCGAAAATGCACTTGGCATGCAAACATAGTCCAAAATCAAAAGTAGTCGTAAATTCCACATTATTGACCACAATGAGTTTCTGTTCTAAAATACTGTTGAGTAAATAGAGTAAATCGACTTCTTCAGAAAGGTGTTTCTTCGGATAAATATTTATAATACCAAACAAATAATGCAACATACTATGCACCATTTACTATTAATGTTTAAGCAGCTGAAGGAATAACAAATCTTATTTTATATATAAGGTGCGATAGAAATTTATTAAATTTTCTATTAAAAATGAAGTGATATAAAAAGACAGTTATAATAAAATTGCTAGATTCTTACTTATACCTACATTTATTTTATTATATGTTAATCCTTTTATAGAATGCAACAAGTCAACAAGTCTCTTCCGTAAGTATTTTCCTTTAGCAAAACGTGAAATAATTGAGTATAGTTATTATATAATAATATAAATTCTAAAGAAAGGGTTGAAGGATATAAATATTTCCTTTAATTATTATGATAACGACATCATATTGTGAAAGTTCGTACAAAATATTTATTTCAAGGGCCCATAAATTAGACGTCGTTTAAGAAGATCATTATAATATCGATTAGTAAAGTCAAGTCAAATTTAATAAACTGACTTGTTTATTTGCATAACGTGTTTGTTTACTATACTCGCTTCATGAATTTTCCAAGTACCATATACTCGTATGTCTAATTACACACCTACAATAGGTGTGGGAAATCCTAAGCTATAATTGCATGGAGAGTACTCCAATGTTCTAATAAGTCGATTAACTAAAATAAGCAAAAATATGTGGGAAAGTAAAAATATTAGCCTTCATGTTGTACATTAAAAAATGCAAAGTAGTTCACGAATGTTTACATATAGCAGTAAGCATCATTTACTATAGCTTTTCATATTCTTGATAACAGTTTAAAGATTCAGTATTAAATTTAACAAGTTCATTTTAACACAATTTTTAATATAATAAATTCATATTCACGAAATGGTAATTCTTTTAAACAGATTTACAAATAAATAGTAAGTCCTATTTTATTATTAATGCAATTGTAAATTCACGTTAACAAAAAGAAACTTCATTATCAGAAAAAAATATATTCATTATCATTAAAAGAAGAATTATTATTTTCTAATCAAATTAAGTACAGTTATGTTAACCAATATTAATTAACATAATTATATAAAAAGTGTATACAAAAAAGTCAACAGTTGAGAATAAATTAACCTTTTATGACCTTACCAGCCAGAAATGCAGGCATGTAACGTAAAACTCGAGCACACCAATTGTGACATTTCTGAGCAGTGATGGTATTGATGGCATCATGACCAACTCGTAAAAGTATTCTGATACGCCATGCTTCTAAAGTTAATGCCTCATTGTGTTGACGTCCTTCGATATCCATAAGTTCATTTTTATGTTCTCCCAGTTGTCGTTTGACTGCAGCTTTAAAGCAGTCAAGCCGCCTGTTTCACCGGATAAAAACGAACTGTATGGAGGCAGCATATGGAGATTCCTTCGAACTTGCATCTATTCTTAATGAATATTCACACTAAAAAATGATCCGTTATATTAAAAAATATATATATATATAACAGCAAAGTTGCTTAAATATAGCGTATAATTACTGTTATATTATCCGTTATATATAAGCAACTTTGCTGTTATATCATCTGTTATATACCAAACCCAACCTAACAGATCAATCCGCTATATTATTCGTTATATATGAGCAACTTTGCCGTTATATCATATGTTATATTCAAAACCCAAACTAACAAATCTATCCGTTATATAATTAACTCAATATAGTACAATCATCCGTTTTATTATATATGCAAAAACATATTAGACTTTGAAAAAAGATTGTTATACAGCCATTTACATGTTTTACAAATGGGTATGGGTACAAACAAAAAGATTCCATCATATAAACTAGATGTGTAAGATAATCAAAGCATCTAAATTGTGTAGTTCATTTTAATTAAAGATATTAATAATTGTAATAATAATATAGTTGGCTACTAACAACTAATAGCCTTTGCAGCTAAACAATTATTACCTGGCTTTAATAGGTGATGTTTAGTGTCATTCCATGATACTTTTTGCTCTCAGGCAGCAAAAATGGGCCAGCCTACATTTAGATACTTAAAGCTAGTTGAAAGAAGACAAATTTTGTAGAGCTTGAGGAATATGTGGACATTGAGCAACATACCATGAGAAGATCAATAATTCGGGATCAACAATCAAACTGGCTGAAGAGTTCTGAATAACCTTTTGACTTCAGCTCCACCAGCATAGAATATTTCAGAAATCTGGTGGAAGTGCAAAGTTTCATTTTCATAGATAAAGATAATGCTTACAATTTTGTACACGATGCCATTGATACTTACCGAAACAATTTGACCTTTCATTTTGGGTCTTACTTTATTTGCTTCACAATAAATATTTGCACGAATTGAACTAGAAAAATAAAAAAGCAGCCTGTCGTATTCATCATCATGGCCTTACAGTGAATGGAATGTTCTTGAAATTGAAGTGTCTAAAGTTATTTATCACCTGGTGCTTCCTTTCGAAATTGAAACACATATGTTCCCTCAAAGGGCCAAAACATTGCGCTTGAAAAGGGTAATGTATCCAAAAATGAAGTTTGGGAATGATCGTGTGACTAGCCACCATAGCAGTCGAACGCAGCAATAGATGTGAAGAAGGTAGCAGCAGACACAACCTAATCAAAAACGAAGTCAAGAGAAGACTGAAAAAAACAGAATGGAG
>JAYRBW010021141.1:0-12680 GCA_036023295.1 Invenusta paracnida
AACTAAACACCCCTCCCACCCCCCCCCCCCCCCATTCCTTCTTTACTTTCTTTCCTAATACCCCTACTTATATGCATTATACCCGCATGCCTACTATTTGATAACTATAATTGCCGTTTTCAGTGGTAATTTCATGTAAAAAAAATTTTTCATCGCAATTATAAAATACTTTTATATATTTAAAAACAACCTAAGTTACTGTATTATATTTTTACTAGAGTAATATGATTAGTAAAACAATAAATAATTTGAATATAAATAGTTTTAATTAACAAGTTTTATTTTAAGAATTAAATTTAATACATTGACAATTTTAATTTAATTTTCCTTTCGAAAATTTCCAGTTATCGTTTTTTAATAAATATTTCTCTAAGAAGTCTAGATTTACAATTAATTTAATTACTTTTTTATGTTTTTTTTATATTTTATTATGTATAAGGACTTTTTATATCTTTGTATATATTTAACTGTATTAGTGTGTATGTATAATATAGCATATAGGGATTCTCAGAATTTCTTTTGAAAACCACCATTTACAGTCGTCCTAATTGTTTCTAGCGCGTTTATATTCTTTTTAATTGTTCTCAATTAAATTAATACTTGTAGCAATTTTACTTTTATAAAATTATACTATATTTCATAAAATTACTTAGAGAAAACTTACAGAAAATATGCACGAACTTCATATAATAAGCAGGCAGAACTCACTTACTACTTTGGACATTTAAAAAAAAACTATTTTTTGGAACATAAAAATTAGTCCGTGTTTATTAAGATTTATTCATTCAATAAGCTCACTCAAATATTACTTTATATTATTACCTGGTTAAATTGACTTCTTAGGAAATTAACAAGTATAGAAAAAATTATATAAAAATAAATTTTACAATTAGATTTGTTGTGTACAAATTCATTGCTCACACAATTATTTAAAGACTAACAAATCGTATCTTATTGTTAATTTAGATATAAATGTTTTCCTTATAATCTTTTTAAATTAATATATGTATATTGTCGGGTACTTTCAGTAAAACAGACAATTTAACGATATCATATTTTATATTTAATACTTACTTATTTGTTTGTTTTTAATCTGTTGTGTTTTGTCGTAAGATTTGTGTTACTATTATATTATCTTATTGAAAGATCTCTATAAACAAACCAATATCAAATTATTATTTTTGTAAATGTTATGGTTTGCAATAATTGATTCATTTAAACTATAAATATATTATCATTATCATTTCATGACATGAATAGCACTTAATTTTTTAATATAAGGCTTTTAAATTATTATTAGATTTCAGCTTGTGCTACTTGTCAGTAATAACATATGAATAAGAGTAATAAATGTAAAGAAACACTAATTTTAACAATAGTTAATAAATTTTAAAGAGCTCGATATCTGTACTTAATCTGATGTATTATTTTAAAGCTCCCGGAGAACCTTGCAACTTGAGAACTCTGGCGATCACGACAACACAAGCTAAGTTGGCTTGGGAGGCTCCAAGTCAGTCCAATGGTGTAATTAAACATTATCTGGTATTGATCGGTGAGTTTTTAAGATAGTCATGCATTTTTTGTAAGCAGGTTTTGTTCTATATAAAAATATCTGCTATGTTAAAATTACCCACTCATAATAAATAAGCACTGTGTACTTTTATATACTGGTTATATGTATTATACCAATTGTATACTGTATATTTTTTATTATATCATAACTGAATTTCAAATGGAGCTAAAATAATGATATGTGTTCTGCTTTTTTATTTGTTTTACATGCGCACATTTAAATTAAATAAGTGAAATATGTATTGAACATTTTTATTTTCAAAAATGTATTTAAAATTTAAACTCTGAAATTTGGTTATTCGATATTTATAAAAGATAGAACTATTCTAATTTAAATTGTGAAAAAACTCTTGACACTTTATATTCTTAAAAAATTGAATATGCACTATTACATGTTTTAAATGCATTGTTTTATACTTCTTATTTAATAATTGGTTATTATTAAATAGTTCAATTTTTTATAGAATTCCAATGTACATTCATTATTTATTATTTAAAAGTATATATATTAAAATAGATATAAGCAATTTTTAAATAAAATATTAATATTAGAAGTATATAATGATTAAAAAAACATTATTTATGTTTAATTCTTATTTAGAGTATGTATTTTAATTTTTTAAATTTGTAAGTAATTGAGTTATAAACATTCTTTTGTTTTATAATGTCCAGATAGTGTTGTCCGACTAAAAAGAAATGTCGCTGAATTAGTATCGGATCATCACGCAAAAGGTTGCTTGACTTTTAATTATGACTTTATTCGTGTTTGACAGAGGTTTACGCATTACTTTAATGTTACAATGTTAGTAATTTTTTGTTAAAAAAAGATTTCGTTGTACTGCATTTTCAGTATTGTTAAATTATGTTTGTTGTTCTTATTTATTACGCTCAACAAGTTTATTTTTATTTTGAAAATATAATTTAGCAGGCGTTGTATGTTATGTTTTTAAATAAAAAGTATCAACTAGACCTAATATATGCGCCCATCAAAATGTCCTTTCGGTTTGGTTAACAATACTCTAGAAAAAGTTTACAGGTATAGGAAATTTCCATGTAAGACTATACTTTTAAAGCGTCATGTCTCAGGAATTATTGCAGCTATGAACAGCAAACTCTTCTTGCATCTCGTTTGCCGGCTTACTTAATTTTGATTGGATAAGAGTTTAACAACGCATTACATGTTTCTCTTATGCTTAATATACGTGTTCGGTCTAGTTTTGATTTTAATAACTTTTTAAATAGACTTATTAATCGGGTCTATACTTTAAATAATATTGAAAAGTTATTAAAACCAACAAAAAGTTACAATTTTTAAATATTACATTTTTATTTTTTTATTTTTATACTTTACGTGATATCCCAATAATTATAATTGTTTCCTAAAATGTATATTTAGTGTATTTAGAGTGTACTTGCGACACTCACAGTACATAAAATGACTAAGTATGTATAAATTTAATTCTTTTCAGATTTTAGTCTTATAAAAATTGTTTTGATTTAATTTGAATATAACATTTTAAATACAAAAAATGCAATTTTAATGACATGATACTATAAATTAACATATTACTTCTAAGTAGCATGTTTAGAAAGAAATTATTTCTTGGATTATTAGATTTGTTTTTTAACCACATCTGTCTTTATAACATCACTCAATATGTTAATATTTAACTATGTGGGATGCTTTTTGATTTCACTTTAGATAATTTTTTAATAATTACAAACTTTTATTATGTAATAGACAAATATTGTAATAATATATAATTCTTTATAAATATTCAAAATTTTCCATATATTTTCAAAATTATTTTTATATTAAAAAGTATTTCATTTAAATTTTTTATTTTTATTTTATTGCGTTTAGCGTGGATGTGAATGATTATAAAATCAAATTGAAAGCATGACGATTATTTGTTAGTGATATTCTTTCATGAAAGAAAGAACTTAAAGAGTTAATTGTGAAATTTAATCTTTATTTATTAAATTTGTTAAATTTATATTAATAAGGAATTTGCAGTTTGTATTTCTCATACTTCCTTGGTAGACTATTTTCACTTCGTGAATTTCCAATTTAATGAACCAGTATAATAATATGCATTATCATATTATATTTAAAATACATATATTTAATTAATCATACGTAATTACGCATGCGTACAATGCATACACATAGAACCTGATGTCATGGAGGAAACTAGGTCACGCCAACGTCAACAAAATTCGGTTAATCGACAGCCTATGGAGATCTTATTAACGCCCTCATCTTGCTGGTTTCCAACTGTTGGGAGAGGTATTCCATGCCCGTTCCTCTCTTCCCATTTTCCCTTCACATTTATTTAAAAAATTTCAACAAAAAAATAATGAAAACAATTTAGATTATTATTTCTGTATGAAACAGTAAAACTTTTAGGTATTATGAACATTTTCCACAATGAGCACAATGGATAACCTTATATATAAAATTGTTACTTCTAAATTTCAAACTTAGCTCAAAATTAACTAAAACATGTTTTGGAAAATATGAGTTAACTGATTACATGACATAACAAGTACATAAATACAAAACGTAATTGCAATATGTTCATTATGTTATGTTTTGATTTTGAACATTTTGAATGTATTTTACTATTATGCTCTGCACGCACTTTAAAATATGCGCACTTTTATATTCTGGTTTAATTGTAACATTGGAACAGATTGAAATTCAAGGGGCTAGTTATTTATAATTTTCACTTAATATTCAAAGCTTTTAGTGTGTAATATTAAACTGGTTACATTATCTGAGTCTTATTTGTTCATAAGGTTTCATCACACCCATGGAACCATTCCCCTATAGTTTATCCATCCTGTTTCCAATGTCACACAGTTCTTTACAGTTGTTCTTCTGTCAAACCTGCCACTGTCACCCCTTTTCTTCCCTCCTATTTTCACTTATAATTTTGAAAACACCTTGTTTGATATGTACCCAATCACAGTCACCCCACTAATCAACTATTATCAACCATGTTTATGTTTACAGTATTAATTAATTTATAATGATTTTTACTCCATTTACTGCCTTATGTTGGATTCACTTTGAGATTGCCATATATTTTACCTATATTAAGAGTTTTACCTATACTAAAATAATTGTTAAAAATAATAGTTGTATTTTTAGTAATCCTTGCAAATCAGATCAAAATGTATTTTTTTCATGTCTTTAAATAAAGTTGATTATAGCGCTATTTTGTAAATCATTACAATATATTAGCTACATATACATATTTAGAATGCTATTTTGTAACGTTTTGGAGAATATACTAATCTACGTTCCCTTTCTTCATATAATTTTTACGCAGAATTTATTTCGATTATCTATCTATGTATATATTATACGTTTTAACAGTATCCATAATAATACATTTACATTTAACATATATACCTAAGTTAATGTAACTTTGAATTTACTTGTGTGCATTATAGCATACAGAAAAAAATCATATCACTCATTCTGTTTTATAATTCTGTAGTATGTCTTGATTGGTATACCTATTATATATAATCAATCGATTTACTTTATTTTTAGTTTAGCCATTTCAATTGTTTAATTTAGTTATTTTAATTTTTAATTCAAGTTAGTTTTAGATTTTTACATAATAATGTATTTATTTTTTGCTCACATATGCAAAATACAATATATTTTCTGTAATATTTTTCTATAGTTTATGCGAGAAAATGAAATATTCAATTATTGACAATGAGTGTCAACGAATTCAGCTATAATCAAAGAGTAAATATTTTTTTATCAATCGCTGATTTGCAAGTATTTGTTTACCACTTAGTTAATCATATGAACAAGATCATGTTTAGATTACGAGTCATAATTTTTTCATTATCGTTATACATTAGTATCAATACGTATCTGGTGTATTTTTTGTTGCTCCACTATAGCTAAACATTTTAACAAAGCAAACAATAATGTTAATATTGTTTGATTTTATCAAAGCAATAGTCTGCTTATGTAGATCAATACATATATCAATTGATTTTATGTATTAGTTGGTCGTTATTTCTCTCTACTCATTAGTTATTTTATATTTGAAATTAATTTGAAATTATGCCTTAATTCATATTTGATTTTAAAATTACATTAAAATTATATTCCTTAATTCATAGTATTTTTAAAGAAACAAATCTTTTATAATGTATTGTGTTTAATTTATGTGGTGTACAATGATGCAAAAAACTGGGCAACAATGCGCAAACAATATGTTTTTTTAAATTTATTGATTTAAACATACTGGGAAAACGACATTAACGGCATTGAGAAAATCTTACAAAACATTTACTTTTATTTTTCTGGTCATTTTCTACTCCTTGATATTAAACGTGCAGCCGTTAAAGGTTTCTAAGTTGAAGTGTAGTTCGAAGGCGTCAGATTGCCTCTCAGACGATTCATTGTTTTGTATTATTATAATTTTTGCTTTTTTCGTTAAGTTTGATCTGCCCTTCTTTACTTGAAGATCCCAACAGTAAAGTTGTTGACATTTTTTCGTAGTGCGTGCCTCATCTTTTTCTATTATATCTGTCGATACTTTGTGGGTTTTTTGTTCCCTGTAATGGCACAGAATGTTGGAGTATCCGTGTTCTTTCAGGATTGTAACGGATACCCATAGGCAGTAGTTTGTGTATCAACGGGGCAATTGTAATTTCAGAGAAATTTTAGCCACAAAATTATCTAATACTTGTTTTTGCCAATCTTGCGCTTCGGTGTATACCATTTACTTTGAAATTTACACATTATATTGCTGGGCACTGGAAACAGACTCTCGCATTCCTTAATTTCATCCATATATTTCTCCCATGCTACAACAGGAATTTTGTTTTTGTCTTCTGAATTTTCATATATTCGAGCTTTCTTTAGGTCTTCAAATTCTTTTTCATTCAATGAAGCTTTTGCATTGTTCGAAAGTAGTTCATGACATACGTAAATATTGTTTTTCTGGAGACGAATTTTTAATAGCTATGCTTTTCTTACTCCGATGTGGCAATGTTTCTCTACCTCGCAATCCCAAGTGAAATATCAAATTAAAAATAACTTACTCTTGAAGAGAAGTAGCCGACTTTATACGCTTCTTCTGGTTTTGCTTGACCTGACTTTTTGTATTTTGCCACCATAGCTTTAAGCATTTGGTGTGAGCTCTTAAATCTGAAATCGCCGATTATGTTCACATCTGGTCGGTTAAGTAAGAAGAATCGGTGGTTTGACGCTCGAAAACAAACCAATGAGGCCGGAGCATAGTACTTTCCATCCTCAGTCCTCAGTTGACTATAAAATAAGCGAAGGTAATTACCTATCTAAAATTGTTACTGGGATTGTATTCAGGTCTGTACTCCAACCCTTTTCTTTAAAAAAAACATTTGAATCTGTCCATTGTAGTATCCATTTGTTTTTTACTCGATTTTACTCCATTCATTTTTTTCTATTGCTTTCAGTTCTTCTTCTATTTATGCGCTTATATCTTCACTGTTTTCAATTTCGGTCAGATATCTTAAAAAATCGGGAGATATTTCTTCAATGTATCTGCGTCTCCTGATTCTCCTGATTCTCCTGATTCCAGCTCCTCATCGTCCACACCTGATATCATTTCATTAGGAATGTTTCTCCAGTTTAGCATTTCCGACTGCATGCTTATTTGTAGAAATGAATTAGTTGATTACGGAATTAATATCTTTGATTTTTAAATAATGATTGTTGCATGCCCAATTTTTATCCGCATTGTTGCAGGCTTTTTTAATCCATATTTCTACCACATAAATTATACATGATAATAATATTGTAGTTTTTTGCGGGCAACAATGTGAGCATTTTGAGGGCACGTATATTCCTATATTATTTGCATTAGATAAATATGTGTCTGCACTGTTAACTTTCTATTTCTTTTTTGAAACTTTTTTATATATAAATTACTTAATAATTCGTTTATATAATATATCTTTATATATTATGAATAATATTCATGCTGAACTTTTCATGAAAGATATAGTATACATATATTTAAATAATAATTTGTATTTGAGGTATATTTATCGTAAAATGAAACTTGGAAATATTGTGAGTTATTCTATTATCATTCAAACTTATAGTTTTAAGCATTACTTATTTTTGAAATGTTTTAGTAAGAAAGATACCTTTCTCAAGAATGTCTCCAATTATTCTATATTTTAATATGCTCTAAGAAATGAATATATATATGGTCTTGATGTCACGGAATCAGATATTATTATACCAAATATATTATATTATTTATATATTATATTTTTATTTGAGCTTTACTTACCATTGATTGTAATATATAGATGCTTTAAAGATTTTATTAATAAACGAAACAAATTATTCTAGGTTTCGTGTTTAGATATTATTTCGAGAAATAATAAATAAATAATAAATATATACCTCATTGTTATGTATTAAACATTTTAACCGCATCAAAATAATGGAAGTGTTAAACATCTGTGTGTAAGGTACTAGTAATAGAATATTAATTTTACAAGTTATTTAAAACTTGCCCATTTAGATAATGTTGTTCGATTATATTAAATATTTATTTCTGTAAAGAAATTTGACTTGAATTACCTGTGAAGGTGTTTCAATATTTAATATAATATTATTTCACGAAATAGGGATTATAACCTTTGCTTTCTTTTCTAGCTGGATAGTGAATGTTTGGGAAACTATTTGATTGATTGTTTTTTGACCTGACATGGAATACTAATTTCTATTCATATTTCTATTATCTGTAATATAAACCGTTTGTGTACAAGATTACTTATTTTATATCTCTCTATTTTATCTTCACTTTGTTAAGAAGATAATCGACAACACGCTTCATTGAAAGCATATTGAGCTCATATTTTCTTCTTCTTATGACTAATTATGTGTAAACACTATATAATATAAGCTGTACATGGAGGCTAAAGCTATCAAACTATTGATTGCACATCTTTTCCCTAATGTACATTGAACATTTCGTTGTATTGGCTTAAAAAGTTATGCTTTATTTATTGTGTGTATTGCGTTTATTGAGTTATTGTGCCAAGACTTTTAAAGATATTATTCAAATATAATTTTATCCTTACTATATTATATAGTTTATTAAACTGTTTGTTCGGCTTTAAGTATTTATAAATTATGTATTATAATTTTAAATATGTTATATATACTTTAATATATATTTTTACTTTATATTTACACATTTTTCTACTTCCTTCAAGCTTAATTTAACTAATTTAACTACTATACTTTAAACTACAATATTACAATAGGTTAATGCAATTTAATATTTATCTAATTTGTTAAAAATGAACCTTTTAATTTCTAGTTTTTAGAAATGTTTTTTAATTAAAAATGTTGATTATCGTTTTTGGTTCGCCTGCCTTATATATGTATATACATACACATGTAATTTACATTGCACTTATTTGTAGGAGATCGTAACTATGAACAGACCCAAGAATTGAGCGTCATTGTTGCTGGATTGTCACCCAATACTAACTATGAATTATCTGTGAGTTTTCCAAGCGTAATTTAAGAAATTTACCACAATGAATTTTATTTAGAGGAATAATTTTGTTTTTAAACAAGTTATAAAGTAGTACCAAGTAATAATTATCAAAATTATTAATTTTTATTTTTCTGCTATATTTCGTGCGTTACGGACTTGTCGTAATGGGTTGAAATTCTTTCTTACCAATTGACTGAGCTCGGTGGTTATAGTGTTCGCACTGTAATCGTGATGACCCTGGATCGATACTTTGCATGTCATTAATAAGCTCTATAATGTGTGAAATTCGTTTAGCTTTTGGATATGAGATGATTTGCAAAATTCGTTAATTATAAGTAATAGTCTGTTATGCACATTTTGTGCTATAATGCTACACAAATTTAATATTTACATTTACTTCATATTTTTTTCGAAAATTAAGTCATATCTTTAATAAGTTAAATGACACAAATAATTTTACTTGCTATTTTTGCGAAAAATTAAAATTACGTATTAAATATATTTAAAAAAATTGGTATTGAAAGTAATATACACTGAAACTTAATATAACATTTTCACAAAATATTTTTAACGCTTCTTATAATTGATATATTAAAATATGTATGAATAATTTTTAAGTTTTTCTGTATCCTCAACTATATATGAAATTTATAGTTAGATGTAAGAAAGTATGCAAATCGTAATACAATAGTTTATGCTTTTACATACTCTTATAAAAAACGTTTATGATTTCTTTTATTGAATACATTTTTACTTTAATCATGTGCAGAATAAAAAGTTGTCTTTATGCAACTAAGTAATTTAATTTAAAATTTACATATTGATATTATATATACTTCATCATTATTTGCATGTAATCTAATTTTCAGTAATTATTTTTCCTGTAACTTGAACACTATATTCTTAGTTAAAATAACCTATATCTTAATGCGGATGTTTTCGCATAAAAGAGTTCACTTTTTTATTGCTTTCAGCTTCTATCTATAATATATGAAGTTATGATGGGAGTATTTTCCATTCTAAAATTTATTATCCGGAAAATTATAGTATATGCTTTATGCAGGTAGAAGTTATTACGGATCAAATTGTAACATTTTGACATCATTATCCAGGAATTTTTTTAATGTACTCTAAAGTTACATAGCATTTGTAGAAATACGGCTAAACTTTTATTCCTAATGTATGATAGTATTGTGCTCAATGGACCAAAATATAATTCCTCAAAATTTCCGATGATGTATTTAAACAGTTTATTGAAATTTTCATATTTCATTACAATTTTTATGGTTAGATCTTAAACGAAATATTTTTGCATATTTGATTAAAAATCGTTTTCACTAGTTATAGCACAAACTTTTATTTAAATGTATCAATAGTATTCTTAATTTTGATTGCAGTCTCCTTTAATAAATGTTAGGGGCTTATGATTTATGATTAGTAATTGATAATGTAATATATACAATATGTATGAGATATATATGTAGAACAATGTGTTTACTTTTAACAAAGGTAAATGTTATGTTATAGATAACCGAGACAAGATTTTTAATGCTCAGAAAATTATTCTTCCTACGCTTTTTATGACAATATTAAGATTTGTATCGTTTTATTTCTTTATTCGTAAGAAATATGCTATCAAATACTCTGTCATCCAGTTTTTCCTGTTTGGTTTAGATAATACATTCTAACCTAATTTAGATGCCTATCTTAGAAACCAGATCTTAATTTGGGCAGAATCTTTAAATTATTATTCACTAGTGAAACGGTCATTCGACCATGTGTGTGCACTTGCTTGGTAATATATTTATGATATTATGTTACTGAAGACACATTTCTTGCTGTTATATATGGAAACTTGTTTCTCATCTATTTCTAGCGCAGATTCATTTAAGTTGGCCCAATTAATGCCTTTCTTTTTCGCGGATACATTTGCATATTCTGTAATAAAAGTGACACCGACTGAGGTCTTTCTTTTCTCAGAAATCCCAATTGGGAATTTATCGTTTCGTCACTTTTATTTCCTTTACATATATTTAAGGAATATCACTATTTTTGAAGATGCCCAGTGGTGACTATTAATGAATTATTCACAATTATTGTCTTTTATTTTAGATAACGTTTTGTCTTGAATTTTTTGCAACTCTTTTGTTTCTAAGAATGAAGGATGTAACATATTGACTGATACTTCACATAAGATGCATTCTGTCGTTAATAAAGCCACCTAGAAATAGGAGATAATTTATGGTATACTGTTTATTATAACATCCGTTTTGTATAGAAACTTGGAACTCTGCGAGAAATGCAAAGATGCGTTATAATTAGCTATATTCAGAATATTCAGTCAATTTTATCAAAACTAAGAGTAAAGTTCTGTATTCTCACTTCTTCGGTATATAATACATATCATATCAACATAATAGCATAACAAGTTATTGAATCCTTACAATAATATTGAAGCCAGTTTTAATTATGATTAAGCTATACTGAATCAATTATAAGGATAAAAATTAAAGAATCAGTAGATATGTTCCTTACTTTTAACTTATGGTATTATTACTATTATAACTGTTAAGATAAATAATAAAGCATTATTAATGCGAATACAATTACATATATGTTAACTTTGTTGTATAAAATGTTAAAACTATGAAACAGTAAACGTTGCTGAATGTCCACGTTATAGAAGTTATACTTAGTTTTCTGTTGGAATTATTACTTGCCTTTTTCTTCACAGATAAAATATTTTAATTATATGATTTACTTTTTATCATTAAAGTAATAGTTAAGTTTTTTATATCGCATATTGATGCTAATGGAGTGACAAGTATTACTTGGATACATTATAGACATAATATAAATGTCCGTTTATATGCTGAAAAATTGTAAAAATTCTTGGGTGACGTTAAGATATAATACATATATTAAAATTCTACTTGTACAATGGTGCTGTAAATAAGTTAGATTTATTTTTTCAAATCTATATTTCAATCAACTTGTCTATTTCCATCAACTTATAATATGCCTACACTGCATTTTATTAAAAAATTGTTATTTCGAATTGAATTATTTGTTTTTCATTAATTTTAGATTGCTTTCATTTTTCTTTCGTAGTTTCTACTATTAATACATACATTTATCTTGATATATACATAAGTTAGGTATCGAGGAAAGTATTTGTTAAACAAATTTAGGTATTGATTTGATGTGGATTTTGTTCACTGAACACAATACTGTACTTCAAATTGCATTGATCTGAAAGGAATTACAATATGTTATATGTTTATTTGTTTTTTCTCATTTTAGGCAGGTTTGTTTTACTTGTAGTTATATTATGTATAATATTTGTTATCAAACTGTATATATTATGGGAATTTTAAAATTGATTAAGCTTTTCTAATTTTATAATATTTACGAACACTGGATTCTAAATATTAATGTCAGTTTATAGCTGCATGAGACCAAGCATTATAAGGGCTGTAGCATTAAATATACATATGGGCATTTTTCTAAAAAGGGCTTTTTTAGCGTCACATGGGTGTTGAAATTTCAAAACAAAAATTCTGA
>JAYRBW010021152.1:0-12680 GCA_036023295.1 Invenusta paracnida
CCCACCCCCCCCCCCTCATCAGTCCTGGATGCGCTCAGCCACAGTGGGTCTGGCCATTCCCCTGATCCAAGTGAAGGTTGGAGCTGTAGCCTCTCTGGCACAGGCCCTCCGTCGCTACACGAGCCTCAATCACATGGCTCAGGCGGCTCGGGCTGTGCTCCACAACTCGGCTCAGATCAATCAGATGCTTGCCGACCTTAACCGGGTCGACTTTGCCAATGTCCAAGTAAGCTGAATGCATCACTTCTACTATGAGGAGGGATTCAGAAAACGTATCCAGCAATCTCTCTAGCTGAAATAATAAAGCCATAGAAAAATAGTTTGGTGGTTTGTCATTAAACGCTAAATCAACTATGCTACACAGTGAAATTTTATTTGTCCACCAGAAAATGGGGAGTCAGAATTTCTGAAATTAGTTTAAAATAAGCAAGTAAGTTAGATATTATTATATTCAAATGAAAGTATTGCTGATGCAAAATTTTTCAGAATATTTGCAGTCTGTGTAATTTTACATCCATTTTGTGAACAAACGCTGCTATTACACCATAAATAGTCTGGATTTGTATCGCTGTTAAAAGTTTTAAAAGTTTAACCAGTGTTGACCCTGAATATTGTTATTTTTAAAATAATGATTTCAAATTTTGATATTTAAATTTGGCAGCTAACTAAATATATTCAAAGAATAATGACTATTTCTTTGATATTATACTACCTTACTGAAGCTCTCTTACAGTATTTGATATAATTCAATTTAAATATTTTCAATTTCTGAATCATGTTTTTGGCGTAGTTCTTAGACTTAGAAGAAAATGTCTAGCTTTAATGGACA
This sequence comes from Invenusta paracnida, assembly GCA_036023295.1. Classification (NCBI taxonomy): domain Eukaryota; kingdom Metazoa; phylum Platyhelminthes; order Proseriata; family Coelogynoporidae; genus Invenusta; species Invenusta paracnida. Next base: position 830 of record JAYRBW010021152.1, read on the forward strand.
ATTCAACCCTATTTTGTAATATACAAGACTTTTACACATGATAGAGCAAATAACACATAATTATTATATCATATTTAAAACGAATACTTTAATCAATGAGTGCAGGTTCGAAATTATTCAAAATTGGTTTAAATATGGTGCTCAAATATGACGTTTTGTTGCAAAATGATATCAATAGAAACGTCTAATCAATAATGAATAATTAATTTTATTAAATCAACAGGAAAATCTCACTTAATTAAAATTGTCTTGAAATAATAAAATATTATTTGCAACTAAATTTTCAAGTTATATTTTTACGTCATTTGAAAAAAATGTGAAATGTGTGCTTTACGAAAGCAGGTATTAATTATTATAGGTTTGTGTTCAAGGTGCTGCAGAATAGCGTTTATTATTTAATTTATGGGGTTATCCAGAAAACCAAACTAATTTTAAACCCCTCCTATCCCGTGAATCAGGACCAAGCAGCTTGGGTGTGCCATTGTGACGCGGCGATCGTCTCTCAGCTGGAAACTGACTTCAAGAAAATCTTGCAACAGCGTTCCTCCCTCGAACAATGGGCCGCCTGGCTCGATTCTGTCGTCTCCTCGAACCTAGACCGCGTTCGAGCTGCCACCCCAATCCCTCCTGACAACAACACCAAGAAACCAATCACAGAGGACAGTTTCTCCCGGGCGGCTCGACAACTGCTCCTCAAGTGGGCCTTCTACAGTTCCCTAGTAATCCGGGATTTGACGCTGCGCTCGGCGGCCTCTTTTGGTTCCTTCCATCTCATCCGCTTGCTCTACGACGAGTACATATTCTATCTCGTGGAACACAAGGTTGCGGCTTATCGAGGAGTCACTCCGCTGGCAGTTATGGGTGCTGGGGCTGGGCTTGCCAAAGTGCGTGCTGTTCCTTGACTATTTTGTTTTTTGTAATATTTCTCTCCGTGAAATATATAATAATATGACTATAAGATTTAAATTGACTGCAAAATCCTTATTTTTCTGAACTTTTTCATCGCCTGTTTTATCGGTTCTCTTACAAACAGTTTCAATAAATATTTTCTTTTGAACTTAAAAAGACATATTGTTAAAATTGATATTGCCAAACTAGTCTACCTGACCTTAATTTTTTATTTAATGCCGTGTGAACTCTGAACTTAATAACAATGTTATGTTTAGATTTTAGATTTTTTCATATTTCCTTTTGATTTAATATATTCCGATTTTTGGAAGAAAAAAAATTTAACCATTTCATCGACTTTTAACAACATAACTGTCAGACTTTTTTATAAGTTTGATTTGACAAAACTTCGACATACCAAGATATTTTAAACGGTTCAAAGGTGTTTTCGAAATAATATAATAATACATAATATAAATAGGTATACATACAATAAGTATGTCATATAAAGTCATTTTTAGATTACGAGTTCTAATGTAAAACCTGTATTTTATTTATCATATTGCACTTTTGACATTATTATGAATGTGTAAGCATTAGGGCTAAACATTAACACTCTCAGTAGATCTCAATCAAAAGATTATGTATAAATTCAAACCCACTAACTCTTTATAACGAAGTGAGAGGCTTTTCTATTTAAACACAAAGAAGAGAGCCCTTTAACTGCTGTGATATATTTTAGCTGCGGATACAATTCCTATCTACATCATTTTCTTGCAGATCGTCGAGAACGGGACCAGCGCCTACCCAACAACCACGGCGCCTGACGACCCGCTTGATGACGATCTGGATGATGACGTAGACGATGATGACCTAGATGATGACGTCGAGAGTGGCGATTCTACCTCTTCAGAGGGTAGTGGGGGACTGCACAATCATCACCACCACCACCGGAGCAATGTGCTCGTCTCATCTGCAGGAGGGTTATCTAACAACAATAACAACACAATTACGAGCAGTAGTGGGATGTCGGACGTGGGTGGAGGTGGCATGTTGTCTGCAAGCTATGATCTCCTCATGGGTGGCTCCAACACTACATCGACCAATACTACAACAGCTGATTGTGCAAGCTCTTCGGGTGTAGCTGTCCAATCACATCAGAGCAGTTCCGGAGGTGGGAGAGCCAATGAGAATCAAGGAAACTCTGTAAGTTGAATATTTGATTTACCCAAAATGAGTGTGCTCTTATATGAATAACAAATTTGTATAATCCCCTCTTGTAAAATTGTTGACATTGTGAATAACGTGACTTTAGAAAGTTATAGGAACGACACGTATACAGTAATTCATTCATTAAATTTCAGGGGTGGATCCAATTTGTTGTTAGTGTGGACGTGTATACGTCAGGTAGACGCAAGGTGTGGAATGTATGTCCCCTTATAAAGGGCATTACGAAGCAGCACTGACTTATTTCTTTTCGTTTCGCATACTCTGTCCATTGATCATCGTTATGTGTCTTTTCAACCTCGCTTGTTTTTATATTTTATTTCATTGCAGTATGATATAATTAACTTTAATCATTTTTCTACCTGTGTAGCAGTTACACATGAAACAATTCTCGTGGTCAAATAAACTTTAACTGAGAAGTTATGTGTTTTATTTGGAAATATCTCCTAATGTATAAACAATAAAATTATGCAATTGTCAATGATCTTATTTTTTAATTACATATATTTAACCCCCCTCCTGATTCGCTACTAAATTTTGAACAAATCTCATAAATGAAATTACTACAAATAAAATCTCGCTTTAGTAAAATATAGGAAGGGGGGAGCCCAAATGTATTTAGAAATTAAAAAAAAAATACTCAAGTGTACAAATTTAAAAATTAAGGTACTAAAGTGCTTTAACTTTAAACATTAAATTTTTTTTTAACATACTATTTTATTGTGAAACAACTTAGACTAAATTAAAGTGAAATAGCTTACAATACTTACAAATTATGCATCATTGCAATTTCCTTATATGTTTCTCGTATGTTTTCCCAGATACTTGCGTCTGATTAGATGAATGGTTTTATTTAGTCACTCAAAATGAGTATTATTAACGTACTGTTTCACTAAATTATCTTTTTTCTCTTTAAGCTGTGATTTTTCATAAAATTCCTAAAATTTCGTCAAAAGCAAAAAAATTAAATTTGACTAAAAAAGTAAAATTAAAAAAAAATGAATATCAATAGTTCATAAAAAGTGTTGAAATGAATAGTTGGAGATTGTATGGCATGTTGTGTGTGTTTATTCAATTCTGTAAATCTCAAAGGACTGTTAACATATATATAGACTGATTCATTATTCATATTTTCTGATCAGGATGACTGATCATGAATGTAGTGAAACTCCCCATTGTACTATATGTTTTACTACAATTTCTATAGTAATACTAAATTTCTATATTTCTATATAAAATTATGGTCACTTGTTTACATGCACTTCTTGTAATCTGATGAATTGTTGCTTATAATGATTTTCTCATACCATTTTAAGGAAAGAAATCCATGCACTCTATCAATCATTAATTGATCTTATGTACAAAATTACCCATCGATTGTTTAAAAAGTGAAGTTGTTGATACTTGTAATGAAAATTTCAATCATTTGGATGTCAATGAAAGTGCAAAATGTTGACACACTTTTTTCAATTGACTGGTGAACCATGTAGAAATACAGTAAAACCAAAGTTTCCTGACTTCAATAATCAGAAACTTTTTTGGAATGACATTAAATATGTCTTTAAAATCTACAATGTACCTTGTTAAGATGCTACCTTCAAAAAATGATGATCGTAATTGTCCATTTATGATGTTCAAGTAATTCATCCTGACTTCCATCCAGTCTGCCTGAAAAACCAGTTTTTTCACTAAAAAAATTACTTAAAAAGGTGCTACATATTATTCCTGAACCATTTATTGAGACACTCTTAGATGAGTGGAAACTTTTCTCAGCAGAACGATCTTCCATTCAATATCCATCAAACACATACTACTGATCTTGATGTCTACTGGTCTAATGTTCTGAAGTTTATAATAACTGCTGGACTTTTTCGTTCTCTAATTTTGACAAAATTTGTCCAGTGTTTTATGGTTTTGTCAAGTTGAAATGCTGACCCAGAAAGAAGGTTAAAAATATAAATGGACGGTGTTCTATTTCTCACATATCTATTATTAGAGTACGCCTTGAAAATGAGGCAATTAATGCAGCTGGTGGAGATCCTTTAGCAATTGCTGTTACTAAGAAAGAGATTTCCTCATTGAGAGGGGCTTCCCAGAAGTACAGAGCAGCTTTTGAAGAAAAGTATAGGCTAAAAAATACCGATCTCTTTAAAAAAAACACGAAGTATTTATTGAAATGAAGAAGGAAAAGTTACAAATTGTCAAGAAAATAAATGTCGCAACTACCTTGCTACAAGAAGGTAATTCTCGGCTTAGTGCAGTAGTAAAGAAATCTGACATGGTAGAAATCACAGGAGCATCTGTCATTATTGACAGCACAACATGCTTGCTGAAAGAATTTCATGCTACATCTTCAAATTTAGATTCTTCATTGTTCAAGAAACAAAAATCCTAATTCATTATGATATTTTTCCCTCCTTTGGAAAGATTATTATACATACCTATTTTTGTAAGTTAGCGATTTAAATTTTAAATTATTGTAATAATGTTATAATTATTTAATGAAAATATTCTTTTTAATTTAATGATTGCTTTAATTTTTTTAGTATTCTCGTTGTATTCAAATTTTCCCTATGTTAATCATATATGTATATTGTAAGCATTTCATTTGTATTTTACAAGTTATTATTAGAATTTTATAAAATTAATATTATTAAAATTTCAACAAAAATCCTTGAAAAATGGTATGGCAACACAGCCCTGCTCGTGAAATAAACCGCTTCTTTTTTTATCGAAAACATCTTAAATGTAAAATATATATATATTTAAAATTCCCCTAGTTTATAAGGTAAGCAAATATCACTTTGTTATATTTGTAATTTTAAAGTTTAATAAGCTTTGTTAAAGGTTGAAATCACTATACATTTCGTTTTGAATTTTCTAAATATTTTCTTATAGTCTAAATATGTTGAAACTAAATATTTATAGATTTGTAGGCTACTTTAGCATTATTAGAAGGTACCTATAGCCATGAATTACACAACTAAAAACACCCTTGTATAATAATCATCAGTTGAGCTTCACGTCAAATCTGGATGCCTCTCAGCTGCTTCTTGACTGCGTCCACAACATCATCGAATTAAACAACACGGCATCTATGGCAGCGAACTCGGTCAACTCCAACACTAATCAGGTCTCGAGCTCTCTCTCTGTTCCCATGGATACGGATGCCAGCTACGGAACTGTTGCGGTCTCTGGTAGTGTTGGTATTCATCAGCACCATCAACAACAAAATCTGCAGCACAATCATTTACAACAGCACAATGACAATATGATGGATCATGTGAGTTGGTCGCCTTACTTTATTCTATGTAACTAGTAAGAATTAGCATCCTATCTAACAGAATATTAATCAGATGTGTATTATTATTTTCATTTTAAATTGTATTATCAAGCTCAAAGAGCTTGGTTGAAATTTGTTTATACTCGTAATTTGCACAGGTTTTAAATCAAGTTTAACATAATATTTGTCTCCGTTGTATACTACCGAAATCGATTTCAAGTAGTATAAATAATATAAAACATTAATTTTACTAAAAAATAAATTAGGCAATTTGTTTGCTTTTTAAAAAGGTACCGTTATTTGCTTGTGATTTAAAAATATATTTATTGTGTTATATTTTGTGATATATAATGTTTTACTTTAATTATTATTATTATTCAAATGTGTGATTATTTATGGAATTATTTTTAAAAAGAACAGGAAAAAGCAGTCTAAACGATTGTTTTCCGATTGTTTTTTAATATTCTTGTCAATAAATGTTTTAAATAATTAATGACTAGTCTACGTTTCATGAATTCGTGTTACCTTTTAATTTCAATACAATATATTCTTTTATTATTATTTAATCTTTAATTTAAAGAAAACCTTTATTTAACTTCTAAAATTTCAATTTTAATGCAAAAAGCAATAATGAGTTTCTATTTCATTAAGTATTCAAAAATAAAATGTTAATACTTTTTATTACTATTTTTTTAAAGAAACATGTCTAATATGCGGTTTTAGAGCCTCTACTGTATTTCGGGGAACAACAAGAAGTCTGTACGCGTTACAACTGGGGATGGCGGTCAACACATTGTAACAAACAGCTCTCCTCCAGGTTTGAAATCTGCCTGTCTGGTCCAGAACTGCAACAATCTCGCCACGAAGCAGCAGCAACAACAACAACATTTGCAACAGCAGCAACATAATACCATCATTTACACAAATTCAGCTGAAGCATCCAAGAGGTTAAAACTCGAGTAGAACCCTAACTATTGAATTATTTTCAAATTATATATATTTCAAACTACTCACTACTGATTTTACAAATTAGTAATACACTTTATCTTTACATTATATATATTATTTCCTATCAGTGAATAGCATTTTTGCGTCGCCTTTAACCGACAGAATATACATAACATATTATATACTACATTTACACAAATTACTTATTGATAATAATTGTATTCTGTACTGTACCTTATGACCAATTATTTGCATTGAAAACTCGCCTTTGATGTTTCAATTTTACATGCCGTCCTCTTCTTAACAACTATTTCTCCAAAATCTCGCTCCCTCTCATTATCTTTTGCATTTATCTTGATTGTAATGACTATCATCACATTTGTTTCTCCTTTTCCATTTTAAATCAAAGTGACATGGTTTACACGTGTCTTATACAACTATGGACCTAATTTTACTATTTACTATACTTTTACTAATTACTTCATATTCCTAATTCCTATTAGATGCGTTTGACCAAAGCAGTTATTTACCGTTGTTTTTTCGCGTATTGGACTACTACTACACCTTGTTTTATTATATTGTTATACATTTATTACTGTCATCATCTTTTTGTGTTTATTTAGAACGCTTTGGGGTCAATTTAGGCTCCAACTGCCCCTGCATTATCCAACTTTCTCGACCATAAATGCGCTGTGATTTTGTTTATATTCTATCTTTGGTTATAGGTAGTCATAACATTCCAAATATTTTGGGACCAATTTCCCCTTTTCTCAAGTGTTACTTAATCGAACCGACCAATTTTGATCTCATTTTATAACCTTTTTGTGCTCGTAGTACACGGCACACATTTGTGAATCACGACATATCAGTTTGTTAGGTAATCTTAATTTATAGCTACGTATCTATAATTTTAAAATTTTCATGAATTGTAGACCAATAAATATATATTTTTACTGCATTCCTTTTTAAGTGGTAGATGTATAATAACCTTTAAAATTAACAATTTCAACTAATTATTATTTATTAGCTTCTTACTCATATACCATAATTTATTAGTGTTGCCTTAAACTCTTGACTGAATTTGAGCCTTTAATCAGCAAAACATAACTCCAGTTATCTGTGAATCTTTTTAGCTGGTTCTGACTTGGCTGTTTTTTCCTCTTCTTTTATCTACTTTTGTATATTATACAATTATTATAATAAATGCGTACATGTTGTTACATGTGTAGTTCTTTTCGTCTATTTGTTGTTTCTCTATTTATACTTGAAAAAAATTAACTGGAGCTTTCTTCACTTGAGTCGTTATATGTAATTTTCTAAATATGTTACAATGGCCTTGATTGAAATATTGCACAATACTATTTAAGGATCTTCATGATCGAAATACATTATTTACGAAACATTTTGGTCAACTCAAAGTTTGAATGGTGTAATTTATGTACCATATCTGCTTATGTATATCTCTATATTCTTGATTAATTTTCGTATATCTAGAAAATTACTCTCTTAACATTTTCGCATTTAATGGTCAGTATAGATTTCTCTTTTGAGAGTAATGTTTTTCAATTATTTAGAATCTGCTGTAGACTTTCAAAGTGTTAGGTATACGTGTAAATCGTTCTGTCTGTAAATCATATCACATCTCATTGTACAGTATGAACTTGTATCCGTTTAAACTTTAACAATAATATAATACACCTATTTTATAATGTAGTTGTACTGTCTCATCTAATTATGTACTAGTATAGTATAGGTTTAAAAATTGTAACACACTTAAAAATATTTAAAGGCTTTATTCCATTATTTAATTGAATGGAATTAATAACGCAAAGGAAACAATATTTTTATTCTTTAGCAAAAATTTATGATTAATTTCATTAATTACGTGTATACCTATCACTTTTAAGTTGCTTTAATTTTTTACTGTTTCTTAAATATAATCCATTCTCCACAATACATCGATTAGCACTCATATTATCGTACTACTCCTTGTTACCGACTTACATTATCACCTTATTCACACGTACTTCATATGTACTCACATGTACCTATGTATACTTTTTTGTCTTTACTCATGTCTAGATTGGGGGCTACATAGGTTACCCAACGTGCTAACTGCTTTTAAGGAGTCATTCTTCTTTTTCAACCAAACCGTCCATGTTTGATGAACGATCCCCAACGCATTTTTAGATTAATCTACTCTTCTCGACCTTCAGCCATCTTCATGACTGATCTTGCTTGTTAAAAACCTGCATTATCAGGCATTTCGAAGAAGTTTATCATACAGTAGAATTCGTGTTTTTACTTATACATTATTAATGTAAGCATGTAGTATGTATATTGTCTTTGTGATTGTTTTCAAAGATTACCATATTTAATTTTAGGTACTTCTATTGGTATAAAAACCAACAGTGTATATTATACTTACCTGTTCATCCATATTCTTCTTTAGCCGTGCCTTTATGTTTCTCCCTCCATGGTGTGTTTTAGTCATAGAGATCGGCCTATTACCTATTAAGGCGAACTAACAATAATCTGATCTCTATGGTTTTAGTATATCCTGATGTGTATATCGTATAAATACTAGAAATTACACTCACACCTACATGATGTATTAAATTACATCGATGTAAGGAGCTATGTATACTACCTATATACGTAATTTTCTCCGCGTATCGCATTGGTAACATTTTTGTGGCAGCTTACAAATTATTATCGATATTAATATTATACTTCTCGAAATCACTGTTAGTAACATCGTTAGTTTTCTTCTTTTTTTTATGCCACTATTTGTCGGACAATTCTTTGGATTTCAGGCAACCACCTAATAATTTAAACTACACATATGTACAACGTATACTTACGTAATCTACTTGTTAATACCCCCTTTCAGCGCATACCGCTTGTCCTATTTTTGATGTTGATAGAATTTTCTTAGTAGAGTGCATTATTCTTCGTATAAAGTCACGAATGAGCCTTCTACTATTTACATAATAATTACACCTCACATCAACACATTTGTAAATTACGTCTCATTATAAGTGTTAATAACCATATTATTTCGATTAACTACTAGCATATGTGTGCAATTTGTCGAAGATCTACATCTTTACTAAGTGTCATAATATTATATCTTTTAAATGATCTCGACCACGTGTGTTTTTCCACACTGCCTTTTTATGTCAAAATTGTTTTATTATTTTGTGTTGGACTCTTTAATAGCTATATCTGTTCTAATCTCCCTTAACTCAACTCCACTTATTTATCACATTAACGATACGTATAACATATTCATTTACAAATGATATATACATTGATCAATATTTATTAATATATCATTTCATGTATACCATGTTTTGTTCATTCATATTTGTGACTATTTATATTTATTACAAATTATACACTATTTACATTCCTCCATTTGAATAGAACTAAAATATACGCATCTTGTACGAAATTAACATGAAATAATTCTGCTATATTTGTTCAATGGATTTAGGTTCAATTAACTTACACCTTGTGCTATTTATAGAGCCCAATGTTTATTATTTATAAGCAGACTTAAACCATAGACTTTAAAGAATTGAATTACTATTCTATTATAAGAGACACATCCTATAGCTTACACTTACAAATTCTCAATATTTAACTAGGTACGTGCAATAGTTTATTTGGTATTATTACATTTAAAGATTACACAATAGTACTATACAATAAAAATAGGGTATTTAAATCGTGTATTATTTATGTGCAATTAAATTATTGAGTAATACTAAATGTATTAAAGGTGCACTATTGTTGTATTTAGTGTTTATAGAAAGTGTCGCGATGGTCGAGTGGTTAAGGCGTTGGACTTGAAATCCAATGGGATTTTCCCGCGCAGGTTCGAACCCTGCTCGCGACGTCTGTTTTTTACTGACCTACATATTAAATAGTAATTTTAAATTCATGTTTCAAAATATTGCAAAAATAATAATTTTAAATACGATATATTTTATATTAATAAACTTAATACATTATACATATATATATATTATAAATAAAAATAATTTTCGTATAAATTATATAAAAAATTCGTCACGAGCAGGATTTGAACCTGCGCGGGGAAACCCCATTGGATTTCGAGTCCAACGCCTTAACCACTCGGCCATCGTGACTGCACGTTAACAACATGTACACTTCACAGCAATTTGGATCATTTATCTTTTAACGATCACTCTTTTCTAAATAATATGTACCTCCATAATAATCATATTCATAATTGTCGAGATTATGCCGTAAAAATAAATTTATAGATTTATAAAGTTGAATGCTCTAAATGACTGTATAATAACTGTTTATATTTCTAGTTGATATTATAAACAGTTATTATACAGTCATTTAGAGCATTCAACTTTCGTACTATTGTAAATTATGTAGGTACTAGCAGTACGATCTGTATAGGTATCAGAGCTTGACAACGCACTGTTTCGACCTTGTTGGATCTCTTCAGCAGCCCACATTTTTATTTACCGCCCCTCGAAAAATAGTAATTATTAACAATAGGTATTGATAAAAATAAACATTGTGCTATTGTAAATAGTTATAGTTATTTATAATTCATGTAAATAAAAATACAGCATGTAAACATAAAAACTGAACCAGTGCTGTTAAAAACGGTATGGACAACTAACAAGAATATGCTGTTTTAATTATACTTTATAGGACCAACTCAGGCCTCAAAACGGCATGTGAACATCTAGGCATAGAGTCTATTAAAGACAACAGGGATTTTTTGCCAGGTGTGCTGTGTCTGATGCCACAGGTCCTCCATTCCATGGATCTGCTCATCCTCGAGGTGCAACTTTAGCTTGGTCCACAGGTTCTCAATTGGGTTGAGATTGAGGAATTGTGCAGGCTATGGGAGAAAAGTCAACCCTAGGTCATTGACCTTTTGAGTCATCCTCCAGCTTGTGTGAGCTATTGCATTATCATGCTGGTAGAGCATATTCGGCAGAGGGAGATCCAAAGATGCAGCTAATTGTTCCTGGAAGATGTTGCAGTTTGAGTTCACTTTGACTGGGATCCTTGTTAAGGGGCACAGATTGTCAGCAGAGAAAAAAATTCCCATACTATAATCCGTCCATCAGAAGATAAAACAGCTGGCCTGGTCATCTGAGGCTGATAGGCTTCACCACCACGTTGTTGCACATACCGCATTTACAGAGTTTGAATGGGGTGTATTGGCGATTTATCAGAGAAAAACTATTGCTCTACAGTCCAGTATAATCGCTCAGTGGCCCACTGCAATCGTAATTAACAATGACGATTGCTTAACAGTGGTTTCTTCCTGGCTATTTTTCCTCTACGAAATATATGCTCTACCAGCATGATAATGCAACAGCTCCCACAAGCCGCAAGACGACACAAAGGGTGAATTATCTAACCTTGACTTTTATCCATTGGCCTGCACAATTCCATAGGCGTCGGAACCGAGGGGGCCAGGCCCCCCCCAACTATTATTGT